>ML788904.1:616939-646021 GCA_009831015.1 Picea engelmannii
ACTCATCACTTCACTTTATTATTTAAATTACCTTCTAACCATCTTAACCCACTTTCCTTATTTTAAGGCTAACCCACTTCTAACCACTTGTCCACTTAGTAATTTCTCCATTAACTTTATTATTTAAATAATTTATTTTGTATCCACTTTGAATTATAGTACACTCATCACTTCACTTTATTATTTAAATAATTTCTTCTTTGCAACCGCTTTGACTACTTTGACCTTTTGGGGCTTCTAGATGACTCATGAGGGTTCTCCAACTTCACATGGCCATAACTCTCTAACCGTGAGGAGTTATGTGACGTTTCACATAACACTGGAAATGGCATGACATGTATTATCCATATACAATAGTCTCACCTGAAAATATATCAAAACTCATACCATTATCCATCAAAAAAACTTGGGTCCATTACCCAAACCTTTGTGCTACCAAAATTTCTTCAAGGGTTGACATCAATGACAACCAACCCAATTAATCAACACAATCCTAGCTTGGGCTTCCATGGGGCTTGAAGCCCACAGGTTGGATGCCAAGGGCCCACACTCCAGATGATGATGACATTCCTTTGGAGGCCTAGAGGACACCTTGGAGGATCTTTCCCACCCCCTACATGCCAAACGACTTTCTTGAAAGGGGAAAAACATCACCTTTTTAGGGCTTGACTTCTCCTAGGTCTAGGGTTTGGTGGTGATGATGGGAACTTGGCGTGTTTTGAAGGAAGCAAACTATGGATCATGGAAGAAAGGTTTTGGTTGAATACTATTGGCCTTTGGAGGCCTAGCGTTCCCTTCTCCAACTCAACAACTTGACCAAAAGTGCCAAAATTTAACCAAAGGAAGGGTGACGTCATGTTTCTAGGGTTTCTTTTATGTGCAAAGTGTGAATTAAATAATACTATTTTTGTAAAGGGGAAAGATAAGGGATTTTGACCCCTTATCTTGTGTTTTACCCTATGTTTTGTGGACAAACTATGTTTACAGGATTTGTATAAATAGAGACCATCTCTATTTCATTTTTCATCATAGCTCTCCCATAGTGAGAAGACTAGTGGCTGAAATTTGCGCCCTCTTGGGAATTTTTGGTATCTCTCTCTCTCTCTCTCTCTCTCTCTCAAATGAATGTCGGTGATATCTCTTGGTGAATGCTTGAGCTAGGGTGGTGCTCACCTCTTGGAGGCTTCTTTACTTTATCTTGAATGGTAAATGCTCGGTGAACTAGGGTGTGATCTCTCTCTCTCTCTCTCTCTCTCTCTCTCTCTCTCTCTCTCAAATGAATGTCGGTGATATCTCTTGGTGAATGCTTGAGATAGGGTGGTGCTCAACTCTTGGAGGCTTCTTTACTTTATCTTGAATGGTAAATGTTCGGTGAACTAGGGTGTGATCTCTCTCTCTCTCTCTCTCTCTCTCTCTCTCTCTCTTGGAATTGGTAAGGAAAATATGCAATTTTTAGTTATTTATTTATTGTTCTTGGTTATTGTTGTTGAAACCCTAGGAGGAGTATGTTGTATACACCCTACATTAATATTCATCTCATTTTCTAATTTTATGAGTCATTTTGGGAAAGGGTTGCTAGGAGAAGTACAAGTGAGTACACTCTCTTAGATTTACCCTAGTTTGATTAGCATGTCCTAGGGAGTAAGAGGATTTACACCTCGAGGGATATTGTTGATATAAATTGTGTTTTAAATAATCCATTCACCCTATTTTAAAGGCACTAATCTGAAATTTTGCATTAAAGAAATAAATTGTTTTCATTGGTAAATGTGTTTTTGGTGAGATATCAATCTTGTTCAAGTTGGAATATTTTGTGGATGCCTTGAGGTTGCTAAGACATATAGGGAGTATTATTTATCTTGATCTTCTTGGAGCTATAACAACTTAAAATCTACAGACATTAGGGCTGCAAAAAAAATATCTAATTTTCTTGACTTTAACTTGCATTTTGACTGTGGAAATTTGCTAGCAACCCATTATTTTCATTGTGTTGCTAATTAGTGAAATTTTGGCTGGATTACTTGCTTATTTTCATGGTTAAAATTTTCTTCTGTAGAAAATCACTACTACAACCACTTGTCTGTCATAAATATACTCTTAAAACTTATCAGTACAACCATCTAATACCACTAAAGTTGTGCTAAAGTGTTGATAACTTATCTACATGTTTTATGCTTTATAACTCAACCAATATTTGATGTTTTAAGTGGTTAAATATGAAATAGTTACTTGACTTAATTACGTGCATACTTGTCTTTTCTTGTGTCTCGAGAAAGTACAAACACTTTCCGCAAGTACCCAAAGACTTGGAAACATTAAACCACTTCCGAGATGTGCCATCAAAGCCATCTTCCACATAGAAACTTGACATGTATGGGAATTCATCTCATCATGTCACTTTCCATCTCATTTCCCCCTAGGGTCACCCGGGTTCCCCCCCTTGAGTTGATCACTTCATCTATAAAGTGAAGGGAATACCTATCTAAGGTGACAGTGGGTAGGTTTTCTCTTAGTTGTCGCCATATTTTGGTTTGGTTTGGGCTTTTACCAACCTACAAATTGTCTGATAACATTTTGGCGTCATTGTCGGGGAGGATTTTGAATCCTCTTCCGTGCCCTAGCAACACTTTTGCAAGCTTCCATTCCAAATCCTTTACCCCTACCTTGCCTAGCGAATCCACTAAAGGACGTTCCCTTTCCACCCTTGATAAGATTGTCCTATATATCATCTAGCGACTCCATCATGGGATGTTCCCGAAAGGGGCATTACCTGACCCCCAAAAACACTTCCAGGCATCATAATCCTTCACCAAAATGGTCTATTCCTCCATCATATCCCACTTCCCATGATTTTCTATATACCTCTCTTATCCCTCCATTTTCACCTACCGCCCCTACAACTCCACTCTCATTTGTGCCTGGTTCACCAATTACTACATGGAGCCCATGTTTTAAACATGCATACAAACCTTTAGACATGAAAAATATCCATGTGTCTCCTCACAAACTCCCAAGGGACTTTAAAGAGCGTCTCCCCAACTTTTCGGGAGATGATATCATTACAACTGAAGATAACTTAGATGCATTCATCAGTGCTCTTGAACCCTATGACTAACATGAAGACGTCTGAATGAGACTCTTTTCCTACACTCTTGTTGGAAAGGCTAAGGAATGGTATGGTAGTATTCTTCCAGGGACAATCACGAGTTGGGATCTCTTTCAAGAACATTTTACCAAAATATTCAGGAAAATAAAATATTATCAATCCCTTTATGATCAACTATATAACTACAAAATAAACTCAGGAGAAAGTATAATGGATTTCAATGATAGGTTCAATACCATCATAAGGAGTTTCCCTCAATATTTAAAACCTTCTCAGAGTACCACCGTCAATTCCTACATGTCAACCATAAAATACCCCTGCGGATTTCTAATTGGAAAAGGGTGCCCTACAACTTTACTTGAAGCCCAAGAAAGGGAATGTGTGATAGAAGATAATATTACCTCGAATTTCATCCAAGAGGAGGACTATCTTGAGGAAATCATTTAGATTAATCAAGTTGATGACTTTGTTGTACCAAACCCTCCCCACAATACCAGGACATACCTGCAGAGCGAACGAGAGGAAGCTGCTAAAACATTTGTTGATCACATGATGAGTTTATTGGGTAAAGAAAATGAAACAACATCTAAAAAATTAACTCCCCCAACAAATGAGGTTTTGAAGGTAGAAAAGAAATGAGCAGCAAGTCAGACTGAAGAAAAATTTTTGCAACATATTCAACAAGTTATAATATAACCACACAAAGAGAAGAAAATTAGTGTCATCAAATTAAATGAGGAGAAAAAAAATTCCCCAGACAAGACCACAAAGGAAGACTTTGTAAATCATGTCAACATAACCCAACAAGTTTTGGATGAGGGGATTGACAACACCTTCATTTTGGAAAACTCCCTTTTACTTGATGAAGAAGAGAAGGAAGCATCTTGGGACTTAGACTTTTATGGTGTGCACTCAATCTCAGGATCGGGCGTAGGAATAGTCTTGATATCACCAGATGACGAGACTACTCTTTTCTCGTACAGGCTTGAGTTTAACTGCACAAACAACATCGTTGAGTATGAATCCATTATCATGGGCATGAATCTTTCAATTGACATGAACATCAAGTCCTTGCACATAAGAGGAGACTCAGACTTGATCGTTTCACAGGTTAATAAGAAATTCACTGCTAAGAACCCAAGGTTGAAATGTTATAGAGATTTTGTATGGGATGCCATGAAGAAGTTCGATAAATTTTCGATTGAATCCATCCCTAGGGAAGAGAATCATTTGGTAGACAACCTTTCCCTTTCCACTTCTACCTTACAAATTTTCAAAGAAATTGGTCTCTATAAAGTGGAAGTAAACTTTGGGCCCTTCACTACCTGATAACTTGGAACATTGGCGGGTTTTTTATAATGAAAACCAGATTTTGTGTTTTCTCTAGAATGAAGGTGAATTCTTTGAAGCCCAAATAAACTTATTGGCAGAAATGGAAAATATTGAAATCATATATTTTACCGACAGACCCTTACCTAAAGGTGTCATCTTCCTAGATAGACTTTTTGATCGAAATGACATGTATAAGGGGAAGTTGTCAAGCAAAATCAATGATGGAGTCATTGAATTCAATATTGGCACCGATGAATCCCCAAATATGATCAAGTTTGGAAAAGGAACAATGCCTGAAGAAAGGGAGAAGTTGATTGCCATCATAAGAGAATTTAAGGATGTTTTTGCTTGGTCTTATGAATATCTAAAGGCTTACCAAGATGATGTCATACAACATGTTATTCCCATTGAGGAAGGCACCAAACCCTTCAGGTAGAAGATCATGAAAATGAACCCGAAATTTGCCCCACGGTTCCAAAAGGAGTTACAAAAGATGGTTGAGGCAAGAATAATTGAGCCTATCAAAAACTCCTCTTGGGTATCTAATCCAGTCATTGTTAGGAAGAATATGGGTGGTATCAGGCAGAAATTTGAACCAGGATTCACTTAAGGGAAATCATCCTCTACCAAACATTGGAATATATTTTGCAAAGGGTCACCAAAGAAAATATGGTGTCCATGCTTGATGGTTTCTCAGGATATAACCAAGTGTTGGTAAAGGAAGATGACTAACTAAAAATTGCTTTCACCACCCCTTGGAGGACTTATAAGTATTTGATGATGCCTTTTGGATTAACCAGTGTGGTGGATACTTTTAAATGTGCCATGGATTATTTTTTAGGGATTTGATCAGGAAACTTATAGAGATTTCCCAAGATGATCTAACCGTTATCTCCAAGAAAATGGGTCAGCACATCCAACACTTAAGAACGATTTTCCAATGGTGAAGAGAATATGGAATCTCTCTCAACCCTAAGAAATAAATTTCTAGTGTGGATAAAGGAAAGTTTCTAGGTCATATTATTTCTAAAGACAAAATCTCAGTAGACCATGCCAAGATTGAAGCCATCAAAAAGATCCATCTCCCTAAAGACAAGAAATCCTCACAGACCTTCTTTGGCCAGATCAACTTCATAAGGAGGTTCATTCCAAAATTTTATGAAATTGTTAATCCCCTTAATAGATTGATAAAGAAGGATGCTCATTTCGAATGGGACAATGAAGGTAAGTTAGCTTTCCAACATATCAAGAAACAAATAACTATTGCGCTAGTCCTATTCAATCCAATTTTTTGTAAATATTTCATCATATTCTCTTTCGCTTCAAAGGATTCCATCGCAGGAGTTTTGTTGTAGAAAAGAGATAAGGGGGATTCACAATTGATTTCTTTCATGAGAAAGAACCTTAGGGACTCAAATATGAATTACACCATTGCATAAAAACAAGCCTATGGTCTTGTCAAGTCCCTCAAACATTTTAAAACTTATGTGGGGTACAACAAGATTAAACCTTTCATCCCTTACCCCGTTGTAAAGGATGTTTTATCACAACAAGATTGTCTTGGATCAAGGGGAAAATGGGTTTCACATATATAGGAATACGATTTGAAGATTAAACCATCCAAGATAATCAAAGGCCAAGGGTTGGCTAGGTTGTTGACATAAATCAATCAAGAATCTATCGAGATAGGAGAGAAGGAAGAAATTAGCGTTGTCGCAAGTGAAATTGAGAACAACAAGTGGTCTTCAGATATCATTTATTACTTGAAGAACCTCAATTTCCATGATCATTTGGTAGATCACAAGTGTTATAGAAATATTTTCCTCACCCTATGCAAAATTGCACAGGGGGCATTTTTCCATTTCCCTATGCAAACTTGAAGTCCCTTTCTACAAATTCTAGAGATAAAAACATTATTTTTCCACATATATGCACCCTACCTATAGTACAACATGCGTATACACAGGTTGCATCACTGCAGCTTGCATACATCGGGATTTGTGCCAAAAATTAAAAAATGGTGTCAGGTTTCCATGTCACATCACGAGATCTATGATCCTTGGCCTTCCATATACTGGAAATGTTCTGACGAGACCCTTCAGTTCCACTTGAAGGATACAAATGGGCCAAATCCAAGCTATGGAAAAGAGGAGAAGAATTCAACTTTGAGAGAAAAGTTGCTTTGGAAAAATTATTCACTTCATATTGAGTCTGCATCCCTTTGTCCTTTTAATTATGAACACATTGTTCATCCCCCAAGTTCTTCCCTACATGATTGAGAACCTCATTGTATCTCTTATATGATCTTGCCTTTGGTGGAGGATTGAATTGGTGGAGGCTCAACTGGAAGGAACTTAGTTTCTCGGTTCTGAACCATGCCGACACAGAAGTTTGTAATTCATTCACTTCTTCTGATTACATTTTGATATAATTACTCTTTTCTCATCCAATTAATATCTTGTGAATATTTGAATTGTTATTCCATGAGCTTATTTTTTATGAATGTTGATGGATTATGTTATTGAATGTGCTAACATTATATATTATCACCATATGCTTGTGTTTCTTGTTTGTTGAGGACTAGTTGCAGGTGTATTGATTTGGGTCGAGTGCTCAATGGTGGACTTCATCGAACATATGGATGAGGTAGGCCTTTTATCTTGTCTTGGTAGCATATTTGTTTATATAACATACTTTGGATTAGGGTTGATTTTTGTAGTCATTTCTGTATGTTGTGGTTTACCCCTATCCATAGAGATATTTTCCTCATAACAACAAGAGAAGACACCTAAGGTTCAAAGATATGAATTATTGTTTGACAGAAGACGGTCTCAGGTGGAGGAAACCTAATAGAGTGATCCTCGGGTGTGTGAATAAGGAAGAAGTTGAAAAGTTTGTGGTTGACCTTCATTCAAGGTATTTTGGAGGCCATTTTTTAGCCCACACTACTACCCATAATATATTAAGGGAAGGATATTATTGGCCCACTATTTTCTATGACACACATTGGTACGTCATATCATGTCAACTATGTCAATTATTTTCCAGAAAACAACGCCTCCCTACCCTTCCCATTAAGTCGAGCATCATAAAAGCACCCTTTCAACAATGGGGACTGGATTTTATTGGTGAGTTCAAGGAAAAATATAGTAATTTTTATCGATGGGTTTTGACCTCCACTGACTAATTCACCATATGGGTGGAAGTTATCCCAACAAAGAAAGCAACAGAAGAGGTTGTGATGAAGCTCCTTGAGGAGAAAATTATCACTAGATTCAATGTTCCTACCAAGATAAGCCCGGATAACACCAAAGATTTTAGCTCGATGGATCTCATTGAGTTTTTTTTTAAGTATGGAATCATTTTATCACACTCCTCAAATTATTAGCCTCAAGGAAACAAATTAGCAGAATCTAGCAACAAAAACATCATGAACATTGTAAAGAAAATTGTTGGTGAAAACAAGTAAAGTTGGGATAACAAGATTAAGTATGCCTTGTGGGCAGACTGCACAACCACTAAGACCTCTACCAGAAAAAACCATTTTGAGTTAGTTTACAAGTTAGAAGCATGCCTACATATAAACCTCCAGATTCCATCATTAAAAATAGCTCAACAATTTGCCACGGATAAAGAAGCATTACAGGGGAGAATTGACCAACTTATGGAATTGGATGAAACTCAAAGAATTTCCTTTGATCAAATGACAAAGAACCAATAAAGAGTAAAAGGGACTTTTGATCATAGAGTAAGGAAAAGATATTTCAATAAAGGTGACCAGGTATTAATGTGGGATAAGAGGAGAGAAAAACATGGAATGCATCAAAAGTTTGATAGTCTTTGGTTGGAGCCCTACAAGATAGAGGAAATATCCAGGAAAAAATATTTTTATTTGTCGACGAGAGAAGGGAGAAGGATGCCATTATCGGTAAATGGATCCCTCCTCAAACATTATTTCCAGGGTGGCACTTGACTTCTTTAGGCCCTAGGCCCCAGGTAAGTAGGTAGGTCATCTTGATTTCCATGCATTTTCATCTTGATTTCTTGAATGATAGTTTAGTTTCATTTCATATTTCATTTTCCTCTACTTGCATATTGATTTTGTGTTTAGTTTAGAAATTTTTGAAAAAAAAGCTAAATTTTTCTTTTCTAGATTAGTTCCCATTTTTTGTTTTGATATATATGGACAAAGGCTGATAGAACCACCCTAGATTTTATATTGTTATGTTTCAGTGTAGTCACAGGTCCACCAGGAGATGTTGCGGTTCTCATGCACTCTACGACGAGTACATGTCCCCAAGTAAGAGCCAAATGTTATCCCTGACTTCTATGGATAACTAAGGAGATGATGTATCGAGGCCCTCATGTTGCATACATGGAGTACCAAGAGACAATTTGACCAACAGTGTCCACTTGCACATATAGAGACCCACATCACCACCACAGCTCCAGCTTCATCACGATGGTATCCACCACATCAGCTAGCCTCTGGAAGACATTAGGTCTTGCTCCATAAGGTACAATCCAGGTATTATGGTGTGTGTCATTTCAATATTTAATGCATTTGAGTTTGTTGCATCTATTACTGCGTTTTATTATATAACTTTTTCTTGGACATTATGCTCTTTGCCCTGTTTCACTTTGGTTGTTGACATTGCGCCATAGAAATTGGGTCATCCTTAGGGATATAATTGCTACTGGGAGGTCCTCTTTATGAGTCATTGTGCCATTCCCAACTATACTTGTCACTTTCCACACTTCATCCCATCATCTCCTTACCTTTTTTGATTTTCGGGTATACTGACCCAAGAGGGGGTTGTCCCTCATTTCATGGGAAGAAGGGGTTGAAGGCCTAGATGCTTGTAGTTGGAAAGAGATAAAAGAAAACCATTAAAATTATATATTCTTTCCCAGTGATCCTGAGGACAATGAAATTTTTCTCATAAGAAACTAATGGGACCCGTGAAAAATAACTAATAACAAAATGTCAACCAAGGTGGAGCATGTGTGGGCACTGTTTTTAATGCTTAGGTAGAATCCCCACACATGTTTTCAATTTGGGGAAGCATGATGTGACTAGGGTAGAGTCAAGGTGGGCACAATTTTTCATTCTTAGGTAGAAGCCCCACCTTTTTTTCAACTTGGAAACATCTTAAAAGAATAAAAAGGAAATAAATGGGTTTGAAAAAAGGTTGCAATGAAAACGAAGGTGCAACACACCCTCTATAAAGGAACCCATAAATGAGACACTAAAACCCCTTTTATGTCATTAATCCCATGCCCAAAATTCTTCCCCCCATCCATGACACCTCATCCACATGAATTAGAAGGAGGTCCCCTCAGGAAACACCCATAAACTTGAGGTATGACTCACCCAATAGGTCATTTTTTCAAACCTCCCATACCTAAACTTCGAAAATTGCATAGGGTCTTTGAGAATTGGTTTATTTTGATGAGGTGGTTTGGATGTACATGATTATATGGCACTTTTATTGATTTTATTTACTCACCATGATGCAATTGAATTAAGATCCTTGGAGGGTGTATCCATTTGTCTTTGTAGGACCTATCTAGTGGACATTTTTGGAAGAATAAGCCTAGCTTGGGCTTCCATGGGGCTTGAATCCCACAAGTTGGATGCCAAGGGCACACACTCCATATTATGGTGACATGCCTTTGGAGGCCTAGAGGACACCTTGGAGGATATTTCCCACCCCCTACATGCCAAACGACTTGCTTGAAAGGGGAAAAATATCACCTTTTGGGGGCTTGATGTCACCTAGGGCTAGGGTTTGGTGGTGATGATGGAAACTTGGCACGTTTTTAAGGAAGAGTCCCATGGATAGTGGAAGAAAGGTTTTGGTTGAATACTATTAGCCTTTGGAGGCCTAGCGTTCCCTTGTCCAACTCAAAGGCTTGACCAAAAGTTCCAAAAGTTACCCAAAGGAAGGGTGACATCATGTTTCTAGGGTTTCTTTTCTGTGTAAAGTGTGAATTAAATAATATTATTTTTGTAAAGGGGAAAGATAAGGGTTGTTGATCCCTTATATTGTGTAAATTCTTAGTTGGTAAATTATTGGTGAACTAGGGTTTGATCTCTCTCTCTTGGAATTGGTAAGGAAAATCTGCATTTTTTAGTTATTTCTTGCTTGTTCTTGGTTATTGTTGGTTGAAACCCTAGGAGGATTATGTTGTATACCCATTAAGCTTCATCTCATTTGCTAATTTTATAAGTCATTTTGGGAAAGGGTTGCTAGGAGAAGTACAAGTGATTACACTCTCTTAGATTTACCCTAGTTTGATTAGCACACCCTAGGGAGTAAGAGGATTTACTCCCCTAGGGATCTTGTTGATCTAACTTGTGTTTTAAAGACTCAATTCACTCTATTTTAAAGGCACTAATCTGAAATTTTTCATTAGAGAAATAAATCGTTTGCATTGTTAAACGTGTGTTTGGTAAGATATCAATCTTGTTCAAGTTGGAATATTTTTTGGATGCCTTGAGGTTGCTAAACCCTATAGGGAATCTTAGTTCTCTTTATATTCTTGGATATATAACAACTTAAAATCTAATACCACTAAAGTTGTGCTAAAGTGTTGAGAACTTATCTACATGTTTTATGCTTTATAACTCAACTAATATTTGATGATTTAAGTGGTTAAATCTGTAGTAGTTAATTGATTTAATTGTTGATATATATCTTTGTTTACTTATGAAATTAGAGACAAAAAGCTTAACCTTCTATTCCACTTAACATATTATGTGCATACTTGTATTTTCTTGTGTCTCGGGAAGGTACAAACACTTTTTGTAGGTACCCAAAGACTTGGAAACCTTAAACCACTTCTGAGTCATTCCATCAAAGCCATAATCCACACAGCAACTTGACATATAGGGAAATTTATCTCATCATCTCACTTTCTGTCTCATTTCCCCCTAAGGTCACCCGATATTCCCCTCCTTGATGTGATAACTTCATCTCTAAAGTGACGGGAATACCTATCTAAGGTGACAGTGGGTAGGTGTTCTCTTATTTTTCGCCATATTTTGGTTTGGGTCGAGCTTTTCCCAACCTACAACTTGTGTGATAATAGGTCTCATGAATCTTGTTTGAAATCCTAGGGAATTGGACAGGGGAGTTAGGCATTCCCCTAGGAGGATGCAACCCTTTTAATGTGTCATTCTTAACATTATTTTGATCTTCTGTAGAATTGTGACCTACCACCCGGAATCGCCCATGTCAACTTGACATGGAGATCTAAAATAAATTTGGCCCACAATTTTCTAAGAAAATATAATGGCACCCTCATTGTTATTGTATTAAGGTTTATCAAACACCATAAAACAAATATCCATCCAATTGTCTATAAATGGTTGGTATGTTCACTTGTCCATGAAAATATGCTTCTTTGTCATAGGAGGTTGTTGGCTAGTTCTAGGGTCAATAAACATGGTCATAAGATCTTTTTTCGAAATTTGTAAATATCTCACCCTAACTTATAGTATTCATAATTCCTAACCCTATATTTGGAAATAACAGATAATTCCCCTTGAGCATGACCAATCAAAGATACAATGGTCTCAAGGGATGTAGTGAGTGAAAGACATATTGGATCTATAATGCATCTACAAGATCCAATTAGGTAGGGTTTCAATGCCATTGTCAATGTCCGTATTTGCATCTCCACCTCATGGTTCGCAGTTAAGGTTGGGAATTTATTTTGTCGATGATGGGGGTTTTAGATTTTATTCATGTGTAGGCTCCATAACAATATAATTTATAGGCTCATGGATGGGGGGGAGGGGATCTTCAAGATCCCAAAGAAAATAACATAATATCCTTTGCTTGGGGACTGGGGAATGTTTCAAACAATATAGTCAAGGATTACTCCTTGTGGAAAGGAGTATCCATCGCTATGGAAGAAAGGATCGCTAGACTTGTGATTCTTGGAGATTCGGTGATAGTTATCTAGTCAACAATAGACAAATAGATGATTGGAAACAATGCACTCAATGTTCTTATCTCTTGCATTATAAACCTCTTTGCATGGTTTGAATAAGTGGTGATCTATCACATTAAGTGTAGATGATTGGAAACAATGCACTCAATATGAGTATCCATCGCTATGGAAGAAAGGATTCRGTGATAGTTATCTAGTCAACAATGATCGCTAGACTTATGATTCTTGGAGATTCGATGATAGTTATCTAGTCAACAATAAACAAATAGATGATTGGAAACAATGCACTCAATGTTCTTATCTCTTRCATTATAAACCTTCTTGGAGATTCGGTGATAGTTATCTARTCAACAATAATCGCTAGACTTATGATTCTTGAAGATTTGATGATAGTTATCTAGTCAACAATAAACAAATAGATGATTGGAAACAATGCACTCAATGTTCTTATCTCTTGCATTATAAACCTCTTTGCATATTTTGAATAAGTGGTGATCTATCACATTAAGTGTGAGCTCAATTCTAAAGTTGATTACTGGGATAAGTTGGTATCACACCTTTGCATTATAAACCTCTTTGCATATTTTGAATAAGTGGTGATATATCACATTAAGTGTGAGCTCAATTCTAAGGTTGATTACTGGGATAAGTTGGTATCACACCTAAGTGAAGGAAACTTTATCAAAATTAATTGATATGCACACACATTGTTTAATGTCTAAGGACAAGTGGAGGTGAGCAACGACAGGTGGAAGGGAAATTAGATTGCTTGAACATATTTATGGTTATGGGAAAGTGTGGGTAATTCAATGTTGAATGCATGAGGCATGCTTCAAATGTGGGACATCTCGAATCATAGATTATGTCGACAGTTCAGGAGGTGTGGTCATGTTTCCTCCAGTGAATGGGTTTTGGTTTGTTGCGGTCTATCATTGGTTTCGAGTGGACATTGCTACCTCTCCTTAATGTTGGCTCCTCCTTTGGCTCCGACCAAGTCACTCCTAGTTTACAGGTCTTCCCTTTTTGTGTCTGTTCTTGAAGGATACTACTTTGTTTTCATTTTATATTTATTTTTTCTAGTGCTTTCCCCTATCTCCCAAATTTCTTTAAAGTGGGAATAGGGGACAATATTCTTGGGGCTCTATGGAACGAGTTTCCTGGTTTTTGCTTTCTTTGGGCAGGTATGGAATTCAATTGGGCTAGGATCAAGAAAGTATTTCGTCGGCATGAAGAATTTACAAAGGAAAATAGTGATGCACTTCACCAAATTACGGTTAAAATTTGGATCCGGAGAAAGCAATGTCGAATATCATGAATCTGGTTACGATTCCGACACAGAGAATCGATGCCCTAGAAATTGACTGCCAGCATATATGGTCTTTGGTTATACCTCAACGCTGGAACTCAACTTCAATCAATCAAGCGGCAACAAATTCACATCATGGAGGTAATTATGAAGAAGAAATTGGGTGTTTGACTTAGATCCTATGGAGGTGGAAGATGTCTCTCCTTTTCCTATCAAAAAGAAAGAAGAAATAAATTTAGGATAATGAGTCTTTCCATCAATAAATATGTTTTCAAATTAGTTTTTTGTTGGGACAATTTGTTAAGGAGGTAGTTAATCAATTTCTTTGGAATTTTTCTTTGAAAATGGTTAAGTTTTGTATTAGTGGTAGAAGGGAACTCTATAGTTCATGAGCTTAATTTTGTATATTTGTTTGACTTTGTTGTTTGTTATGGTATAGCTTTTATATTATAATTCAAATTTCAATTTAAGTTAAAAAAAACAATATAATTTATAAGCTATAATTAAATAAGAATAAAACATTTTTATTTATTTTCTTAATTATAGAATTGAAGAAATGTAAACATAACAATTCAATAGATAAACCTACCTCAAAATTGAATAAACGAAGAAAATATCTCTACCATTGCTAGAAACCATGAATGATAACCATGATAACTTCCCTTGTCCTTAACAAGTAAATTCACTGGTCTAGAATTCCCCTTCTTCAATGATGCCCATGACAACCTCCCTTGTCCTTGTAACAAGTAAATCCACTAGTCTAGAATGCCCCTTCTTATTCTTAAGAGTGTGCATCGTGGTTTTGAAACAATGGAAAACTCATAGCACTTTTTTTTTATTCATAGACAAGGAATCGCATGTGCATTATGAATGTGTGCATGTTCTTAGAACATGTATGCATTTAAATGTGCATGTTCCTAGAACATGTATGCAATTCTTTAAATGAAACTTGGTGGACTATGAAAATAGTTTGGTGGTTTCAAAGAGCTTGGGAACAATTTAAAAAAAAAACACATGCAAGCTTAGCTTTTAAGAACACATGTATGTCCCTATGTGAATGCATTTATGATTTTCTCATTACCATTTTTTCATTCATCAATTTTGTATGAAAACCATTTTATAATAATAATTTATTTTTAAAATCATAATATAATTAAACATTAAATTGATATATAAAACATATTTATAAATTATAAAAATATGCTTATGGTGCACATCTATATGAATTATTAATTAAAATAAATTTTATAAAAACAACCAAACCATTTTATAATAATAATTTATTTTTAAAATCATAATATAATTAAACATCAAATCGATATATAAAACATATTTATAAATTATAAAAATATGCTTATGATGTACATCTATATGAATTATTAATTAAAATAAATGTCATAAAAACAACCAAACCATTTTATAATAATAATTTATTTTTAAAATCATAATATAATTAAACATCAAATTGATATATAAAACATATTTATAAATTATAAAAATATGTTTATGATGCACATCTATATGAATTATTAATTAAAATAAATGTCATAAAAACAACCAAGTACATTATTTTCTCTCTCACACACACATATATATAATATTTCATAAAAACATAAACAATTATTTTTATTATAAGATGGACACATGTCAAATTATTACTCTCCCATTTCAATAACTTAGAAATGTTTCCTCACATATATATAAAAGAGAAAACATTTCTAAGTTATATATATATATATATATATATATATATATATATAACTTAGAAATGTTTCCTCTTATATATACATGTGAAGAAACATTTNATATATATATATATATATATATATATATATATATATATATATATATATATATATATATATATATATATATATATATATAAATAAAGCCTAAACAATTATTTTTATTATAAGATGGAAACATGTCAAACTATTGCTCTCCCATTTATTGTTCTCCCATTTCAATTACTTAGAAATGTTCTATCTAATATGTAAGACATTAAACTTGGGTATTAGTTAGGATTATAATCTCACATTCATAATGGATAACTTAAATAGTCACTCAAAGAAATATATACGGTTTTTAAACATAAACACTTGAATGATTGATAATGGAAATGATATCTTATCAACAAAAATGAATGGCATGAAGGTTCAAGAATTGGGTATACTGAAAGGCATGGGAAAGAGCCTTTTGTTCGGCTTGTCTAAAGCAGGATCCGATTATATTTTTCATGCACATGGCTCTACCTCTTCTGATCATCAAAGATGGGATATCTATGTGCAATTAGAGACATACAACTTTTGCAAGTAGCAACAATTTTTTGATAATGTGATTTCATTTAGATGGGTTTATCCTTCCAATTCCAAGAAGAAGAAAAAAAGGATGTACGCATTCACATTGTACATCTTTCCACTGTTTGAGAACTCAATCAACAATGTCCTCTACCATTAGTTTCAGGATACACACAACTTTGAACATGGTAAGCTTGGTCTGAGTACTCATTATAGTTATGTTAATACTAGCACAGTCACAAGTCACTCGTGGCTAGTGAACGCCGAAATAACCGAGTCATGGGCATTAAATAGTCGACGCGGTAAGAGCTTCAGGCAAGAAAATCCTGCCCAGTAAATAATAGTTGGAGTAAAAATAGTGGCTGGTAAACTTGGGCTTTTTAGAAAATGAAACGTTAATCACTCAGAGGTGGCAATCAGCTAGCTATCATAGTAAATTTTAAATATGATTAAGTAAAAGTAAAAAAATAAACATGTAAACGGATGTCTTTATAATAGTGAGGAAGTTAGTGGTTGAAATCATAACCATTGATTTATTGGGACGACTAAGAATATTCCAACAATATTTAATCTTGTCCATACAAAACTGATTAAGTACTAAAAACATATTAAATGTGTCCATTATCAATAGATGTACGCCTTTAGACTTAATGATAGTTATGTTAATATGAGACTAAAATATAATAACAATAAATGAGGGACTGTTTAAATTATTGATAATGGCGATGATGATTTATGATCAACAAAAAAATGGTCATCCCAAAGGCTGAAGAATTGGGTGTCGGGAAGAGGGAGTTACAGTTTGCTCAGCTTAAGGACATGGCAGAAATATTTTAACTGGGATCGTCTAACTTAGATCCAATCTCGAATCTTATAAACTCAGTGAGTACTTTGTTATTATTTTGTTAATAAGACTAAATTATAATAACAATAAATGAGGGACTCTTCCAATGATATAAAGTGATGATTTCTGATGAGAAAAACTAGTTTCCTCGAAGGCTTAAGAATTGGTTATCACGAAGGATGGTGGGTTGCAGTTCACTCAGCTAAAGGGCATGGCGCACAGCCTTCCGTTGGGTTTTTCTAAGGCAAGTTTCAATTCCAAATATATAGTAAACTCAACCTAAGTTGATGCAGGAGAATAGAGGTCACTTTGCACATAACGTTACAAGAAAATGTTAGGCGTTGGAATTGTTTGCTATAGTTAGTATAGTTAGTGTGTAGAATCACTCTCTGCAACACCAGAATTAACTCGATTGCAGATTTCGTCCATCCAACGTTGGAATTGTTTGTTATAATTAGTGTGAAATCATTCTCAAGGACAACATAAATTAAGTTGATTGCAGATTTCGTCCATCCAAAATACATGAGAAATTGTTTGTTATAATTAGTGTGTGAAATTATTCTTAAAGACAACATAAATTAAGTCTATTGCAGATTTCGTCCATCCATCCAAAATACATGAAGCAAAATCAACAATTTCTGTTTACTTTGCTCCATGCAGGTTGATGAATGGAATCTACAATAGAAATAGAAATAAGGATTGCCTTAGCCATAGAACTAGGAGTGAAAACCTAACGTTACAATAGAAATAGAAATAAGGATTTCCTTAGCCATAGAACTAGGAGTGAAAACCTAACGTTATGAACCAGGTTGAAAGACTAAAACGTATTTATGGAGATCGAGCATTGATACAGTGCAGTGGTTGTTTATGCATTGAAGTAGAATTTCTCTAGGAGGTCCAAGGTCACGAACGCACATAAGAATATTATTTGGAAGTTGAAGGTGAATAATTTGATCAAGAAGAATAAATACAACATTCATGATATAGAGAAGCGAAGCGAGGATTAAAGAGAAGAAATAGAGTTTTTGGAAGAAGAAGATAAAAAATAATGGTTGAGGTTCTCATGACCTTTTTCGTAGCAACTTTCTAAATTAATATGGGATCATCAAAACATTGTAAATATTATGAATAAATGAATGAAAAAGAGAGAGAGGTTGAGTGCTTAGATGGTGGATTTTATCTTTGGGTTTTCAGGTACACACTTGTGCATATGTGTGAATGAATACATGTGATAATATTGACGTGCAGTTATGTTGTGCACTATTGTAGATTGAATTTCTATTACTTGGATGATTAATGATGTGTAGTTGTTGATGATGGACAATATCTGATGTTGAAGAGATTGCTCTAAGTTTGTTGTGATTAACCATGTGGTTGCAAAATGTGATAGTTGGATGTCTAGCAACAGATAATGTTAGAGAAAACTCCATTTAAGGTTTGAGGCATTAAATCTGTGATTTCTATTGTGAACAACACATTTTATTAACTTGTGCACGTAGGATCATCATGTTGAGAAAAGTTGTGGCCCATAACATGTAGGTTGCTAGTGAATTGTTCAATAGTGTGTTGATTTATGCCAGAGTTGTTGTTGTAGTGATGGTCCATAAGGAGATTAATTTTCATTGAAGGAGAGCAAATGATGTGGTTGAAAGTTGTCTTGGGTGCATATGTGCACATAACATGTTTTGCAACTTTTGTTATTTTGTGATAGAAAGAAGTCTTTGTCTGTATGCACAACTTTGTTAGTTGTAGTATTTTATGGCTGTGAGTTATATTGTGGCTCTATTTTGTAGTAGATTTTTGAAAGTATGCATTTCCATCCTTGCACCAAATATTTGGATTTTATTGTGAAATACTTTGATGGAGTAGGGAGGGTGTATATCCACCGACATCAGGTGGTGTCAAAGTTAGCTAGAACTCCTTGATGAGAGGGATTACTAGAATATTAGAGTTAGATATAACTCTAGGAGGAGAATATTATAGTGGAAGAATATAGAAGATAAAGCAATGAAAGAAGCACAAGACAATATGCCAAAGAAAAGAATAAAATTATTGGAAGAGGTCGAGGCTACTAAAGAAATAAGATGGATACTCAAGAGGAGAAACAAGATAATTGAAAAGATTATAGATTGCATAAGTAGAAGACAAAGAGGATAATATGCCTATGGAGAAAACCCGAGTAGAATAATATGTTGTGAATAATTTATTGGCATGAGAGAAAGCATGAGATAACAGAAAATTGAAGAAGTTATTGAGTGAGAGATGAGCATTGATTTAATCTCGGGAAAGATGAATAAGCTGAGTGAGAATATATCTAGAAGGTAAAGTTGTTGCAAATAGAAAGAGAGTAGATTGTGAATTTGATAGACAAAGAAATAACATGAAAAAATGATTCAAAATAATGTGAGAATAATTGAAGGTTGCTAAGAGAGAATGTGTTGCAGGAAAACTGTAAAGGTGTTGCATGAACTTTGAAAATTTTATTTTATGAAGATGTGAAAGAACCAATAGAGTCAGCCATTGAGGTAGTCTACGTGTGGTTGGGAATAATTGAGTTAGGAGAAATGTAACATGTTGAGTAGGTGACCCCATGTTGTGTGGTTTCAAACAAGAGTGGTTGGTTGCACCAGAGGCACTTTGTATATTGCATGGAAAATTGCACTGAACATCTATGTGAGGACATAACTCAAATTGAGTCATGTATGTCATGCATGGTGAAGGAACACATGAGTAGTGCTTGTGGTGATGAGGAAAGAGAGAAAAAGATGGTAGCAGTAAAAAAAGTTGAGTTGCAATATAAGTGAGATGGAAATTTCAAATTTCCATACTAAGTGTGTTGTTGTATTGTTCCAAGTAAATGTGAAACAATGAACATGAATATGGTGATAGTAGGTTAAAGAAAGAAGCTGCAATAGAAGGATAATGTGCAATATAAGCATGAGGATGTGGAATCATTGACTTCGATCATATCGCATTGTATTGCTTGTAGAGTTGAAGTGTGCAACAATAAAGATGATAAAGAGTGCAAAGTTGATGAAGATATCAGTGGTAAGAATTGTATTGGAAAATCAAATATAAGATTTAACCTCATGAGCAAGAAGGCATGCTTTCTTAATAACCTAAGGATTTTAATGCAAGAGCATCGAGGTCACTTCACAACACTTTCTTGACATCACCACAAAAAAAGGTTTTATATAGAAGGGATTCATGAGCATTGGAACCATGTGTTATGGTTTGTGTGGAATCATTCTTGGCTACAAAATTCCTAAATCTATGTTGCAAAACTAGGAATGGGAATCTAGCATTATGACTATAGTTGAAAGATTAGCACTATTGTGTATTTGTGGAGACCAAGCATTGATGAAATGTGTTAGTTTTTTACCTTAGATGAAAGGTCAAAATAGAAAATGAATGGATGGGTTGATGAAGGGGTATGAGAAATAACAATTTCCTTATGAGGTTGAAGGTCATGAATTAAACAACGATTGAGGAAAGGGAAATTATGAATCACTCACACGAATAAACCATTTGGAAGTTGGAGGTGAACAACTTGATGAAGATGAAGAAATACAACATTCGTGATGAGAGAATGATCCAGGTGGACATCGATGGTCATCCACCTATTTCACTGGCTCAAATTACAATTTCCATCTTGGTAGTTTTTCTACAGTTTTTGGGGTCCCAAATGTCCAAGGTCATTTTGAGGCCCTACACGACATTTTTTTGACTTGGAAATACTTAATAGATCCGTGTTGGGATCTATTGGGTTGTTTGAAATGTGTACTCATTGGATATACCTTTCCAATAGGGTATTGAGTGCCCCAAACATAGATTGTATGCAAAAGTTGTGTCCTTAGGAAGTTGACGTATCAACTACCCCCATTGGGGCCCAAATTTTTTTTTGTGTTTCATCTTTTGGGGTTAGGGTTTTATCATATATTATTTATGTTAAAAAGGCCTTTGGAGCCTCATTGTAATCAACTTTTTGTGAATGAGCATAGCCAACACATCTCTCTTAAGAGATAAGCTACCACCATTCTAGCTAGATTGTGTGTTTTGAATTTTATAGTCTTTTGTATTCCAAACAATCTTAATAGAATCTGAGTTTTATTGTATTATTATGTTCCTTGCAATATCTTTGTGTATTTCCTTGTTATATCTCTATTATATTTATTCCTTCTTGTCATTCTAAAAATAATCTGGATCAGTGGTATCAGATCATTCTTCTCCTTGTCATTCTTAGTGCATGTCCCCGACAAAGTCAAGGTATAGAGAGTTGGGTCTCGAGATTTTTTCTCTTAAGGACAACCACTCTTTCACACCCAAGCAACCTCCCATGGTGGAATAAAATAGGGATGACGGAGCAAGAGATCATTTCAAACTATTGCTCGAGGAATCCCTTGTGCGACAGAGAAACAAGATGATGGATAATGTTTCCCATTTCCTTTGATGGTTGTCAACAACAATGGAGGCACCTTCAACCAGAAGTCACTTCATAGATGTGACACCCTTTAAGGTACAATTTAACTTTGATATTCCTTTACTTGAAGTCTAGATAGATGCTAACACTTTGGAAAAATGGTTAAGTTTGCTAGAGGGTTATTTCTCTATCCAAAATTTTTCCAATAGTGAAAAAATCAGCTTCGCTCTCCTTAAGGCCCTTATCCATGTCAAATATTGGTGGGAGACTTACTGTGAGAAACATGTTGAGGAAAATTCTTCAATTTTTGGGTCAGGACCCACTTTGGCGGCTTTTGTTGATGCCCTCAATGAAAAATAATACCTTGTTGGAAACTATGATGACTAGTACGCAAGATAGACAACTCTACGTCAGGAGAGAGACCAAAAAATGTCAGAGTACACCAACATCTTCCACACCTTGTCCAAAAATATTAGTATTAAAGACTCTGAGTGGCACCTGGTTTTAAAGTATCACAGTGGCCTACATAGGTACATCTAAAAATATATGGAGTTCCTGGACATATCCTCACTGGGAGTCGCTTACCAATATGATGTCAAGATTGAACAGGAGTTTAAGAAAAATAATGAGTGATATTTTGATTCTGCAAACCCATCACAGCAGAAGCCTTGTAAGGGTGGACCTAACTCCTAGGGAAAATGACAGAGCAAGGATGTCCATTCTCGGGACAACCAATCCAAGCCACCAGCAAAGAAGGCTAATGGGAAGTCGAAGGACACTGGAAAGTGGTGTGAGTTCCACAAAGGCCTTGGAAAAATACTGATGAATGTCACTCCAAACAGTCATTGTTGGATAAGACGAAAGCCTCAATGTTGAATAATGACTCAAATATGATTCAGAACTGGAAAAGGGAAAACAAATAATTGACGTTGAACTCAGTGTCACCATTGCTACCAAAAAAGTCCAGCCAGAGGAACTAGAGGAGACTAAAGAAGGGGAGTTTGATTGTATGATTCCCCCAATCAAACCCTTCAAAGATGAGGTATTGTGTGATCCCCCCCCCTTCCCCCCTTGAAGTTTTTGATGTTTTTTTAGGAAAACCATATATTTGGAAGGGTCGTGTTATTTATGAATCTAGGGTCCGTAGTTTCATTGTTACTTTGGGAGATCAACTCTACATGGTACCAGAGGCATTCCCAACTACTACAATCTCTTTGATCACTGCAAAGCAATGAAAAAAGGTGGTCTCTTAGATTGGGATATTTTTCCTCTTTATGGTTCGGTCTAAAGGTGAATGGAAGGTCATTTTAATCGCAAAAGAGTCTGCACAGGGTCTCTCTACATAGTAGCACTAGGTGGAAAAGATAGTATAATAACCCAACGATGTATTTTCCTTGCCTACTGGGGTGCCTGTGCACTGTCAAGTAAAGAAATCAATTGATTTGACACCCATTTCTCCTCTACATAATGGCCCTATGTACAGGTGTTTTGTTATGGAGAATGAAGAAATAAAATGCCAAATCCAAAAGATAATTCTGAAGGGCCGCAACTGACTAAGCTCCTCACCTTGTGGGATCCCAATAATTTTGGTACATAAGAAGGATGAGACATGGAAAATTTGTATTGATTACATAGCTTTGAACAAGATCAAATTCAAGAACCGGTACCCAATCCCCTAGATTGATGATCTTCTCGGTTAGCTCAAGGGAGCCAAGTTTTTCAATAAGATTGATCTAAATTCAAAATACCACTAGGTGTCAACTGAGAAAACTAATGTATGGAAAAAAAACTTCAAGTATAAATAACGTCTCTTCAAGTGGTTGGTCATTCCTTTCGTCTTGAATAATTCCCAGATCACATTCATGCGGATGATGGATGACATATTGTAGCCATTTACAAACTCCTTTGTGGTCGTATATCTAGATGAAATCCTCATCTTTAGAAAAACTTGGGAGGAACATTTGAAGCATATTCAGTAGGTCTTGGGTGCCCTGTGACAACACAAGTTATATGCCAATTTAGAGAAGTGTTCCTTCGGCATGCAAAGAATCCAATATTTGGGATACATCATGGATGTGTAGGGTGTGCATGTGGATTCAGCCAAGATCCAAGTCATCCATGATTGGTCGACCCCAAAGACAATGACTGAGCTCTACAACTTCTTGGGCCTTACCAAATTCTACCATAGGTTTGTGCTGGGTTTCTCTCATATCGCTTGGTCCCTAAGCTAGGTGCCCAAGGGTGGAGTGAAGTCCAATTTTTTGTGGGATGCGTCCCAACAAAAAACATTTGAGGAATTGAAATTCCACCTCTACTCAACATCGCTCCTTATTCTGCTAGACCTGCAACAACCATTTGAGATTGAGACAGATGCTTTAGATTATATTATCGGTGCAGTCCTCACTCAGCATGGGAATCTAGTAGAATATCACAGAGAAACATTGTCTAATGTTGTTCACAGATACCCCACCAATTCATTCTAGGAATCTAGTAGCATTACATTATGGGGAAGGAAGAAATAATCATACTAATCACAAGCCTCTGCAATTCATGCAGACATACGAAAAGGCATAGAATGACCGCCATTAGAAGTGGTCCACGCACTTTTAAACAATTCCACTTGAACATCAAGTACAAGAAGGGAAGCACCAACCATGTCGCATATTTCATCTGTTGACCATCAATTGTGGTGCTAACCACAGTTCTTAACTCATGTGGGCATGATAAGTCTGAGTGGCCACAATTATACAATAATGAAGCTAAATTTGTTGCTTCCTATCATACATTGAGCACAAAAAAAAATTGTTCCATACTTTCATCTCTAGGTTGGATTGTCATGCCAACTGAGTCATCTTTGTGTTCCTTCAAGTGAGCATGCAAAGATGATCTGGGAAGCTCATTACAGTCGTGAAGTAGGACATTTTGGTGTAGAAAAATAATGGCAGTATTGAAAATCATTTTTATTGGCCAAAGCTTCGACAAGATGTCAGCAAGTACATTAGATCTTTCACTGCTTGTGCCATTTCCAAGACCACCACCAAGAAATAGTGGATATACACCCCTCTACCTACTCTAGATAGGCCTTAGGAGTCTATCTCCATGGATTACATGTCCAATCTACCTTCAACCAAGCATGGGAATGATTGTGTCTTTGTGGTCGTGGATTGATTCTCTAAGAGGGAATTTTGGCACCCTGCAAGAAGGGCATCATTATCGAGGTCACCGCCAAGATATTTTTTGAACATGTTTGGGTTCATTTTGGACTCCCATGAACTTTTATATCAGAAAAAGACAATAGGTTCTTGATCACTTTTTGGTCTAGCTTATGGTCGATGATGGACAACAAGCTGACCAAATCAATTTCCTTCCACCCACAGACTGATGAAAAAACATAGGTAGTCAACGTGATTATTGTCCATATCCGAAGGGTGTACAATTTCAAACATCCACGCACATGGGATGAAAGCATTCCTTATGTTCAACATAGCTACAACAAATCCATCCATGGCTCTAATGGCCATAGTCCTTTTTAGGTGTGTTTGGGATTCCATCCATTGGCCCCCATTGATGTAGCTCTGCCCATTGCAGCTGCACAGGAAGAGTCCTTCCATGCTTATACCGAGGTTGATCAAGCAACCAAATTTTTTGGGTGAATCCAACACATCCAACAACAAGTTCATGATATTTTGTAGAAATCCAATGCCAAGTAAAAACAACACCACGATCATCAGCAGGTACCACACAAGTTTCAGGAGGGAGATAAGGTATGGTTTCATTTGCAAAAAGAGTGCCTCACAAGACCCCATTGTAAGATACACTCACTTTGATATGGGCCTTAAACCATCACCAAGGTTGTGGGTGAGAATGATTTTGAATTAAGTATTCCTCCTTTCCTTGGCTTGCACCCTTTTATCCCCATTTCCTAGGGATAACTAAGCAGATGGTGTCTAGAAGCCCTCAGGTTGCAGACATAGAGTACTGAGAGGCATATGGTTGACACTATTTGCTTGCACAGATAGAGGCTCACCTCACCACCACAGATCTCAGGTTCATCATGAGGGTATCCACCATATGAAACTACTTCCAGAAGACATTGGGCCTTGCTCCATGAGGTACAAGACATGTATTATGGTGAGTGTCATTTCAATATATGAGGAATTTTAGTTTGTTGCATTTAAAATTGCTTTTAATTATGTAATGTCTGCTTGGAAATTATGTTATTTTCCATGTTTCACCTTGGTGGTTGACATTGCACGCTAGTAAGTGGTCACCCTTAGGGATATGTTTTCTACTGGGAGGTCCCCTTCAAATGTCATCGTACCTTTTCCTGACCATACTTTCCACACTTCATCCCCTCATATCCTTATCTGTTGGGATTTTTGGGTGTATTGACCCAAGAAGGGATTGTCCCTCATTTCAGGGGAAGAAGGGTATCAAGGCCCAGAAGGAATGTAGCTGGAAAAATCTAAAATCCATATTATGAACCTTCCATATGCTCACCCAAAGAGGTCTTGAGAACAATGAAATGTTTCTCCTAAAAAATTAGAGACCTGCAAAATCAAACACATATGTATAAATGTCCCACTTGTTGAGGGATATACACAAGTTCATTACAAGCTAGACTATACCCCCATGACACTATGTGTACCTCTCCCTTCAAGTGACACTATGATACTTCCCCCCAAGATAATTGATTAACCCATAGGGAATACCCAGTGTTTGGACCTTAATTAATTAATGGCAATAAATGGGCTTGGAAAAAGGATGCATTGAAAACAAAGGTGCAACACACCCTCTACAAAGGCACCCATATATGACACACTATGATACCTTGTATGTCATGAACCCCATGCCCAAAAGTATTTCCCCCATCCATGTCACCGTCTCCACATGAATTAGGGAGGATTCCACTTGGGAAACACTCATTGAATTAAGGTATGATTCACCCAATAGGTTGCTTTGTCAACCCTCCCATACCTAAACTTGGAAAATTGCATAGGGTATTTGAGCACTTGTTTACTTTGATGAGGTGTTTTTGATGCACATGCTTAGGTGGCTCTTTTATTGATTTAATTTAATTATCATGTTGCATTTGACTTGAGATCCTTGGAGGGTTTATTCATTTTCTTTGCAGGACCTATTTGGTGGACAGTTTTGGAAGAACAAACCTAGCTTGGGCTTCCTTGGGGCATGAAGCCCGCGGGATGGATACCATGACCCACACAACCATGCGATAATGAAAACCTTTGGAGACTTGAGAGGCACCTTGGATAACCTCACCTAGCCCCTACTATCCCAATGTTTTTCTTCTTAAGGAAAAAACGCCACACTTGGAGGGCTTGACATCACCCTAGGGCTAGGGTTTGGTGGTGGAGATGGACACTTGGAATTTTTGGAAAAAGAAGGCCCTTTGCATGATAGAGATGAGCCTAGCACATGAGGGAGGAGCCTCTAGAGTCCCAATTATTCATCTCAAATCTCAACATCTGCCTAAAAATGTCAAAACATCACCCTAGAGAGGGTTGACATCATCTTTAGGGATTCTTATATGCATTTTTAGGGTTAAATTGGATTTTAATATTGTAAAGGGGAAAGTAAGGGTTTTTGACCCCTTACTTTGTGGTTTACCCTAAATTTAAGTGGACAAACTCTTTTTAGTAGATTTGTATAAATAGAGATCAAACTCTTGTCATTTTATCATAGAATTATCACTTGGAGAAAGGATCCTTGGCTGAAATTTGCACCCTATTTGGGAAATTTTACTTATCTATCTTTGCTACTATCTCTTGTGATGATTCTTCTTGTCTATTGGATGAATAATTAAGGCGTTGTCTCTCTTGGAGGCCATTTATTGATTTGATGGTGGATTTTTCTTGGTTAAAAGGAGTTTATCTTGTTAATGCTTGGAATAGGTAAGGAATATCTCTTGTTATTGCTTCTTTTCTTGGTTGCAAGGTTAAATTTTTAAGCTTTCAGGGAGTATAAGTGCATATAACCCCACTAAGCCCATCATAATTGTCTTGGAATAATTTGTTGCACAAAGGAATACTAGGAGAAGTAAAGGGTTATACCCTCCTAGGTTTTTCCTAGCTAGTTTTGCTTTGCTTGGGGAGTAAAAGGGCTTACACGCTCAAGGAAATAACACAACTAGATATCTCATTTAAAAGACTCCATAAACCAATAGTTAAAGGCACTAATCTCTTGCATTGGAGAAATAAAATCATTTCATTGGGATACATGGAATCACGAGATATTGAAATTGTTTAAAATGGAATCTTTTCTATATGCTTAAATCTAGCCAAGGCCACTAGGGAATATTGTTTCTCCAAGGAATTGTTGCTACTATAATAATTTTATGCGACAACCATTAGGGATGCAGCAAAATACTTCATAACTTTCAAATTTACCCATTTTCTAACCATGAAAATTTGCTAGAAAGCTACCAAATTGATATACTAGTTGTTGTGCTTCTTTTGGGTGGTTTACTTGGAATTTTCGGTGGTTGGAATTTTCTTCTGTAGAAATTGTATGCTATATCCATAAGGCTGCAATAATATCTCTTGTACCTAAAAACCTTTAATTGTTGCTAAAGTCTTGTGCTATCATACTTGAGTTACACCTGTAATTGCTAGCTAATCTCTTGCATATTTTCTTGGATTTTAGTGACTTGTTTAGAAGCAATTTTTATCACTTAATTGTTGATATATGTCACTATACACTGCTTCTAATTGGGAAAGAAATATTCACATGCTTGTACATTAGATTATTGGGCTTGTATCTTGTGTTTTCTTGTGTCTCAGGCATGTACAACATTCTTCCACAGGTACTCGAGAACTTGGAAACCATTGACCATATCTGAGACTCATTCTCAAGCCATCCTTCACTTAGTAGTTTGACCTATAGGGGATTCACTTCCATAACCTCACTTTCCAAATCATTTCCCCCTAGGGTCACCTGGGATTCCCCCCTTATGTTGGATTTATCTTTCAATAAAGTGAGGGGAGGGTTTATCTAAGGTGATAGTGGGTAGAATCTCCCAGATTTATCCCCATCTCATGGATTGGGTTGGGATTTTCCCAATCTATAGTTTTTTCAATAACATTTTGGCTTCATTTTCAGGGAGGATTTTGAATCCTCTTCCGTGCCCTAACGACACTTTGGCAAGATTCCTTCCCAAATCCTTTACCCCTAACTTGTTTGGCGACTCCACTTGAAGTATGTTCCCCTTCCACTATTGATAATCTATTCTTGAAGCTCGTCTGGAGACTCCACCATCCCATAATCCACCTCCACGTAATACGTTTCCCCCAGGGAGATTCAATCCTTATAAGGTTTACTGAAGAAAGCCTCATCTTAAATATCCTATTGTCAAAAAAAAAATTCAAGGTACCCTTCCCCTTGCTCCAATGGCTCACCCTTGGGAAAAAGACCTCTACAAAACCATAAACATGGACACCATCCCTGGATATCCCAATACAATGCCAAAAGACTCTTACAAATGGTTGTCAAAGTTCTCAGGGAATAATGTGATCATAGCTGATGATCATCTCTATGCCATGGGTTGAGATATGGAGAGTGTAGAGGTAGAACATGAAGATGTAGCAATGAAGCTACTAGCTTCATCATTGACTGAAGATGCTCAAAGATGGTTCAGAGGGATTCTTGACAATCACATAACATCTTATGAATATTTCGCTAAGTTGTTCAAGAACAGATGGACAACAAAGAAACACAACAAAATGCTTGTAGCTCACTTCAATTACATAAAGAATAAGGAGAATGAGACAGTGAGTGAATTCGACAACAGGTTTGAAA
>ML788904.1:646121-662027 GCA_009831015.1 Picea engelmannii
TCAACAATAATCGCTAGACTTATGATTCTTGAAGATTTGATGATAGTTATCTAGTCAACAATAAACAAATAGATGATTGGAAACAATGCACTCAATGTTCTTATCTCTTGCATTATAAACCTCTTTGCATATTTTGAATAAGTGGTGATCTATCACATTAAGTGTGAGCTCAATTCTAAAGTTGATTACTGGGATAAGTTGGTATCACACCTTTGCATTATAAACCTCTTTGCATATTTTGAATAAGTGGTGATATATCACATTAAGTGTGAGCTCAATTCTAAGGTTGATTACTGGGATAAGTTGGTATCACACCTAAGTGAAGGAAACTTTATCAAAATTAATTGATATGCACACACATTGTTTAATGTCTAAGGACAAGTGGAGGTGAGCAACGACAGGTGGAAGGGAAATTAGATTGCTTGAACATATTTATGGTTATGGGAAAGTGTGGGTAATTCAATGTTGAATGCATGAGGCATGCTTCAAATGTGGGACATCTCGAATCATAGATTATGTCGACAGTTCAGGAGGTGTGGTCATGTTTCCTCCAGTGAATGGGTTTTGGTTTGTTGCGGTCTATCATTGGTTTCGAGTGGACATTGCTACCTCTCCTTAATGTTGGCTCCTCCTTTGGCTCCGACCAAGTCACTCCTAGTTTACAGGTCTTCCCTTTTTGTGTCTGTTCTTGAAGGATACTACTTTGTTTTCATTTTATATTTATTTTTTCTAGTGCTTTCCCCTATCTCCCAAATTTCTTTAAAGTGGGAATAGGGGACAATATTCTTGGGGCTCTATGGAACGAGTTTCCTGGTTTTTGCTTTCTTTGGGCAGGTATGGAATTCAATTGGGCTAGGATCAAGAAAGTATTTCGTCGGCATGAAGAATTTACAAAGGAAAATAGTGATGCACTTCACCAAATTACGGTTAAAATTTGGATCCGGAGAAAGCAATGTCGAATATCATGAATCTGGTTACGATTCCGACACAGAGAATCGATGCCCTAGAAATTGACTGCCAGCATATATGGTCTTTGGTTATACCTCAACGCTGGAACTCAACTTCAATCAATCAAGCGGCAACAAATTCACATCATGGAGGTAATTATGAAGAAGAAATTGGGTGTTTGACTTAGATCCTATGGAGGTGGAAGATGTCTCTCCTTTTCCTATCAAAAAGAAAGAAGAAATAAATTTAGGATAATGAGTCTTTCCATCAGTAAATGTTTTCAAAGTAGTTTTTTGTTGGGACAATTTGTTAAGGAGGTAGTTAATCAATTTTTTTGGAATTTTTCTTTGAAAATGCTTAAATTTTGTATTAGTGGTAGAAGGGAACTCTATAGGCCATGAGCTTTATTTTGTATTTTTGTTCGACTTTGTTGTTTGAAATAGCTTTTATATTATAATTCAAATTTTAATTTAAGTTTAAAAAAACAATATAATTTATTTTGTATTTTTGTTCGACTTTGTTGTTTGAAATAGTTTTTATATTGTAATGCAAATTTCAATTTAAGTTTAAAAAAATGTATAAGTTATAAGTTATAATCAAACAAGAATAAAACATTTTTATTTATATTTTTAATTTTAGAATTGAAAAAGTGTAAACATAATAGTTTAATAGATAAACTTACCTCAAAATTGAATAAATGAAGAAAATATCTCTAACATTGCTAGAAACCATGAATGATGACTATGACAACTTCCCTTGTCCTTAACAAGTAAATTCACTGGTGTAGAATTCCCTTGACAACCTCCCTTGTCCTTGTAACAAGTAAATCCACTAGTCTAGAATGCCCCTTCTTATTCTTAAGAGTGTGCCTCGTGGTTTTGAAACAATGGAAAACTCATAACACTTTTTTTTTATTCATAGACAAGGAATCGCATGTGCATTATGAATGTGTGCATGTTCCTAGAACATGTATGCATTTAAATGTGCATGTTCCTAGAACATGTATGCATTTTTTTAAATGAAACTTGGTGGACTAGGAAAATAGTGTGGTGGTTCCAAAGAGCTTGGGAACAATTTAAGAAAAAAAACACATGCAAATTTTTAAGAACACATGTATGTTCTTATGTGAATGCATTTGTGATTTTCCCATTACCATTTTTTCATTCATCAATTTTGTATGAAAACCATTTTATAATAATAATTTATTTTTAAAATCATAATATAATTAAACATGAAATTGATATATAAAACATATTTATAAATTATAAAAATATGCTTATGATACACATCTATATGAATTATTAATTAAAATAAATTGCATAAAAACAACCAAACCATTTTATAATAATAATTTATTTTTAAAATCATAATATAATTAAACATCAAATCGATATATAAAACATATTTATAAATATGATGCACATCTATATGAATTATTAATTAAAATAAATATTATAAAAACAACCAAACCATTTTATAATAATAATTTATTTTTAAAATCATAATATAATTAAACATCAAATCCATAGATAAAACATATTTATAAATTATAAAAATATGTTTATAATGAACATCTATATGAATTATTAATTAAAATAAATGTCATAAAAACAACCAAGTACATTGTTTCCTCTCTCTCTTTTTCTTTCTCTCACACATACACATATATAATATTTCATAAAAACATAAACAATTATTTTTATTATAAGATGGACACACGTCAAATTATTACTCTCCCATTTTAATAACTTAAACATGTTTCTTTTTATATATATATATATATATATATATATATATATATATATATATATAAAGCCTAAACAATTATTTTTATTATAAGATGGAAACATATGAAACTATTGCTCTCCCATTTCAATTACTTAGAAATGTTCTATCTAATATGTGAGACATTAAACTTGGGTATTAGTTAGGATTATAATCTCACATTCATAATGGATAACTTAAATAGTCACTCAAATAAATATATACGGTTATTAAACATAAAAACTTGAATGATTGATAATGGACATGATATCTTATCAACAAAAATGAATGGCATGAACGTTCAAAGAATTGGGTATAATGAAAGACTGAAGTTGGGTTGCAATTCATTCAGTTGAAAGGCATGGGAAAGAGCCTTTTGTTTGGCTTGTCTAAAGCAGGATCCGATTATATTTTTCATGCACATGGCTCTACCTCTTCTGATCATGAAAGATAGGATATCTGTGTGCAATCAGAGGCATACAACTTTTGCAAGTAGCAACAAATTTTTGATAATGTGATTTCATTTAGATGGGTTTATCCTTCCAATTCCAAGAAGAAGAAATAAAGGGTGCACGCATTCACATTGTACATCTTTCCACTGGTTGAGAACTCAATCAACAATGTCCTCTGCCATTAGCTTCAGGATACACACAACTTTGAACATGGTAAGCTTGGTCTGAGTACTCATTATAGTTATGTTAATATGAGACTAAAATATAATAACAATAAATGAGGGACTGTTTAAATTATTGATAATGGCGATGCTTTATGATCAACAAAAATGGTCATCCCAAAGGCTGAAGAATTGGGTGCCGGGAGGGAGTTACAGTTTGCTCAGCTTAAGGACATGGCAGAAATATTTTAACTGGGATCGTCTAACTTAGATCCAATCTCGAATCTTATAAACTTAGTGAGTACTTTGTTATTATTTTGTTAATAAGACTAAATAATAATAACAATAAATGACTCTTCCAATGATATAAAGTGATGATTTCTGATGAGAAAAAATGGTTTCCTCGAAGGCTTAAGAATTGGTTATCACGAAGGACGGTGGGTTGCAGTTCATTCAACTAAAGGGCATGGTGCATAGCCTTCTGTTGGTTTTTTTAAGGCAAGTTTTAATTTCAAATGGGTTTAATGGTTAAGAACATGTGTTTTCTCTTAAAAGGTCACAGGTTCAAATCTAGAGGGGTAGGGTATGTATACCTTCGTAGACTTTACCAGTCAAATCGCTGGGCGAAGAGAAGTCCCTTGTCCCACAAACAAGGGGTCTCATACACCAATATGGTGTGTTTGATTGGCCGTGACCTTAAAAATAAATTATTATTATTATTATAGTAAACTCAACCTAAGTTGATGCAGGAGAATAGAGATCACTTTGCACATAACTTTACAAGAAAATGTTAAACTTGATTGCAGATTTCGTCCATCCAATATTGGAATTGTTTATTATAATTAGTGTGTGAAATCATTCTCAAGACAACATAAATTAAGTCGCTTGCAGATTTCGTCCATCCAAAATACATGAGGAATTGTTTGTTATAATTAGTCTGTGGAATTATTCTTAAAGACAACATAAATTAAGTATATTGCAGATTTCGTCCATCCATCAAGCAAAATCAATAATTTCTGTTTACTTTGCTCCATGCAGGTTGATGAATGGAATCTACAATAGAAATAGAAATAGAAATAAGGATTGCCTTAGCCATAGAACTAAGAGTGAAAACCTAACGTTACAATAGAAGCAGAAATAAGGATTTCCTTAGCCATAGAACTAGCAGTGAAAACCTAACGTTATGAATCAGGTTGAAAGACTAAGACGTATTTATGGAGATCGAGCATTGATGCAGTGCAGTGGTTGTTTATGCGTTGAAGTAGAATTTCTCTAGGAGGTCCAAGGTCACGAACGCACATAATTGGAAGTTGAAGGTGAATAATTTGATCAAGAAGAATAAATACAACATTCATGAAGCGAGGATTAAAGAGAAGAAATAGAGTTTTTGGAAGAAGAAGATAAAAAATAATGGTTGACATGGTCTTTGTCATAGCAACTTTCTAAATTAATATCAAAACATTGTAAATATTATGAATAAATGAATGAAAAAGAGAGAAAGAGGTTGAGTGCTTAGATGGTGGATTTTATCTTTGGGTTTTCAGGTACACACTTGTGCATATGTGTGAATGAATACATGTGATAATATTGATGTGCAGTTATGTTGTGCACTATTGTAAATTGTATTTCTATTACTTGGATGATTAATGATGTGTAGTTGTTGATTATGGACAATGTATGATGTTGAAGGGATTGCTCTAAATTTGTGATTAACCATGTGGTTGCAAAATGTGATAGTTGGATGTCTAGCAACAGATAATGTTAGAGAAAAATCCATTTAGGGTTTGAGGTATTAAATTTGTGATTTCTATTGTGGACAACACATTTTATTAACTTGTGTGTAGGATCATCATGTTGAGAAAAGTTATGGCCCATAACATGTAGGTTGCTAGTGAATTGTTCAATAGTGTGTTGATTTATGTTAGAGTTGTTGTTGTAGTGATGGTCCATAAGGAGATTAATTTTCATTGAAGGAGAGAAAATGATGTGGTTGAAAGTTGTCTTGGGTGCATATGTGCATATAACATGTTTTGCAACTTTTGTTATTTTGCGATAGAAGGAATTCTTTGTCTGTATGCACAACTTTGTTAGTTGTAGTATTTTATGGCTGTGAGTTATATTGTGGCTCTATTTTGTAGTAGAGTTTTTGAAAGTATGCATTTCCATCCTTGAACCAAATATTTGGATTTTATTGTGAAATACTTTGATGGAGTAGGGAGGGTGTATATCCACCGACATCAGGTGGTGTCAAAGTTAGCTAGAACTCCTTGATGAGAGGGATTACTAGAATATTAGAGCTAGATATAACTCTAGGAGGAGAATATTATAGTGGAAGAATATAGAAGATAAAGCAATGAAAGAAGCACAAGACAATATGCCAAAGAAAAGAATAAAACTATTGGAAGAGGTCGAGGCTACTAAAGAAATAAGATGGATACTCAAGAGGAGAAACAAGATAATTGAAAAGATTATAGATTGCATAAGTAGAAGACAAAGAGGATAATATGCCTATGGAGAAAACCCGAGTAGAATAATATGTTGTGAATAATTTATTGGCATGAGAGAAAGCATGAGATAACAGAAAATTGAAGAAGTTATTGAGTGAGAGATGAGCATTGATTTAATCTCGGGAAAGATGAATAAGCTGAGTGAGAATATATCTAGAAGGTAAAGTTGTTGCAAATAGAAAGAGAGTAGATTGTGAATTTGATAGACAAAGAAATAACATGAAAAAATGATTCAAAATAATGTGAGAATAATTGAAGGTTGCTAAGAGAGAATGTGTTGCAGGAAAACTGTAAAGGTGTTGCATGAACTTTGAAAATTTTATTTTATGAAGATGTGAAAGAACCAATAGAGTCAGCCATTGAGGTAGTCTACGTGTGGTTGGGAATAATTGAGTTAGGAGAAATGTAACATGTTGAGTAGGTGACCCCATGTTGTGTGGTTTCAAACAAGAGTGGTTGGTTGCACCAGAGGCACTTTGTATATTGCATGGAAAATTGCACTGAACATCTATGTGAGGACATAACTCAAATTGAGTCATGTATGTCATGCATGGTGAAGGAACACATGAGTAGTGCTTGTGGTGATGAGGAAAGAGAGAAAAAGATGGTAGCAGTAAAAAAAGTTGAGTTGCAATATAAGTGAGATGGAAATTTCAAATTTCCATACTAAGTGTGTTGTTGTATTGTTCCAAGTAAATGTGAAACAATGAACATGAATATGGTGATAGTAGGTTAAAGAAAGAAGCTGCAATAGAAGGATAATGTGCAATATAAGCATGAGGATGTGGAATCATTGACTTCGATCATATCGCATTGTATTGCTTGTAGAGTTGAAGTGTGCAACAATAAAGATGATAAAGAGTGCAAAGTTGATGAAGATATCAGTGGTAAGAATTGTATTGGAAAATCAAATATAAGATTTAACCTCATGAGCAAGAAGGCATGCTTTCTTAATAACCTAAGGATTTTAATGCAAGAGCATCGAGGTCACTTCACAACACTTTCTTGACATCACCACAAAAAAAGGTTTTATATAGAAGGGATTCATGAGCATTGGAACCATGTGTTATGGTTTGTGTGGAATCATTCTTGGCTACAAAATTCCTAAATCTATGTTGCAAAACTAGGAATGGGAATCTAGCATTATGACTATAGTTGAAAGATTAGCACTATTGTGTATTTGTGGAGACCAAGCATTGATGAAATGTGTTAGTTTTTTACCTTAGATGAAAGGTCAAAATAGAAAATGAATGGATGGGTTGATGAAGGGGTATGAGAAATAACAATTTCCTTATGAGGTTGAAGGTCATGAATTAAACAACGATTGAGGAAAGGGAAATTATGAATCACTCACACGAATAAACCATTTGGAAGTTGGAGGTGAACAACTTGATGAAGATGAAGAAATACAACATTCGTGATGAGAGAATGATCCAGGTGGACATCGATGGTCATCCACCTATTTCACTGGCTCAAATTACAATTTCCATCTTGGTAGTTTTTCTACAGTTTTTGGGGTCCCAAATGTCCAAGGTCATTTTGAGGCCCTACACGACATTTTTTTGACTTGGAAATACTTAATAGATCCGTGTTGGGATCTATTGGGTTGTTTGAAATGTGTACTCATTGGATATACCTTTCCAATAGGGTATTGAGTGCCCCAAACATAGATTGTATGCAAAAGTTGTGTCCTTAGGAAGTTGACGTATCAACTACCCCCATTGGGGCCCAAATTTTTTTTTGTGTTTCATCTTTTGGGGTTAGGGTTTTATCATATATTATTTATGTTAAAAAGGCCTTTGGAGCCTCATTGTAATCAACTTTTTGTGAATGAGCATAGCCAACACATCTCTCTTAAGAGATAAGCTACCACCATTCTAGCTAGATTGTGTGTTTTGAATTTTATAGTCTTTTGTATTCCAAACAATCTTAATAGAATCTGAGTTTTATTGTATTATTATGTTCCTTGCAATATCTTTGTGTATTTCCTTGTTATATCTCTATTATATTTATTCCTTCTTGTCATTCTAAAAATAATCTGGATCAGTGGTATCAGATCATTCTTCTCCTTGTCATTCTTAGTGCATGTCCCCGACAAAGTCAAGGTATAGAGAGTTGGGTCTCGAGATTTTTTCTCTTAAGGACAACCACTCTTTCACACCCAAGCAACCTCCCATGGTGGAATAAAATAGGGATGACGGAGCAAGAGATCATTTCAAACTATTGCTCGAGGAATCCCTTGTGCGACAGAGAAACAAGATGATGGATAATGTTTCCCATTTCCTTTGATGGTTGTCAACAACAATGGAGGCACCTTCAACCAGAAGTCACTTCATAGATGTGACACCCTTTAAGGTACAATTTAACTTTGATATTCCTTTACTTGAAGTCTAGATAGATGCTAACACTTTGGAAAAATGGTTAAGTTTGCTAGAGGGTTATTTCTCTATCCAAAATTTTTCCAATAGTGAAAAAATCAGCTTCGCTCTCCTTAAGGCCCTTATCCATGTCAAATATTGGTGGGAGACTTACTGTGAGAAACATGTTGAGGAAAATTCTTCAATTTTTGGGTCAGGACCCACTTTGGCGGCTTTTGTTGATGCCCTCAATGAAAAATAATACCTTGTTGGAAACTATGATGACTAGTACGCAAGATAGACAACTCTACGTCAGGAGAGAGACCAAAAAATGTCAGAGTACACCAACATCTTCCACACCTTGTCCAAAAATATTAGTATTAAAGACTCTGAGTGGCACCTGGTTTTAAAGTATCACAGTGGCCTACATAGGTACATCTAAAAATATATGGAGTTCCTGGACATATCCTCACTGGGAGTCGCTTACCAATATGATGTCAAGATTGAACAGGAGTTTAAGAAAAATAATGAGTGATATTTTGATTCTGCAAACCCATCACAGCAGAAGCCTTGTAAGGGTGGACCTAACTCCTAGGGAAAATGACAGAGCAAGGATGTCCATTCTCGGGACAACCAATCCAAGCCACCAGCAAAGAAGGCTAATGGGAAGTCGAAGGACACTGGAAAGTGGTGTGAGTTCCACAAAGGCCTTGGAAAAATACTGATGAATGTCACTCCAAACAGTCATTGTTGGATAAGACGAAAGCCTCAATGTTGAATAATGACTCAAATATGATTCAGAACTGGAAAAGGGAAAACAAATAATTGACGTTGAACTCAGTGTCACCATTGCTACCAAAAAAGTCCAGCCAGAGGAACTAGAGGAGACTAAAGAAGGGGAGTTTGATTGTATGATTCCCCCAATCAAACCCTTCAAAGATGAGGTATTGTGTGATCCCCCCCCCTTCCCCCCTTGAAGTTTTTGATGTTTTTTTAGGAAAACCATATATTTGGAAGGGTCGTGTTATTTATGAATCTAGGGTCCGTAGTTTCATTGTTACTTTGGGAGATCAACTCTACATGGTACCAGAGGCATTCCCAACTACTACAATCTCTTTGATCACTGCAAAGCAATGAAAAAAGGTGGTCTCTTAGATTGGGATATTTTTCCTCTTTATGGTTCGGTCTAAAGGTGAATGGAAGGTCATTTTAATCGCAAAAGAGTCTGCACAGGGTCTCTCTACATAGTAGCACTAGGTGGAAAAGATAGTATAATAACCCAACGATGTATTTTCCTTGCCTACTGGGGTGCCTGTGCACTGTCAAGTAAAGAAATCAATTGATTTGACACCCATTTCTCCTCTACATAATGGCCCTATGTACAGGTGTTTTGTTATGGAGAATGAAGAAATAAAATGCCAAATCCAAAAGATAATTCTGAAGGGCCGCAACTGACTAAGCTCCTCACCTTGTGGGATCCCAATAATTTTGGTACATAAGAAGGATGAGACATGGAAAATTTGTATTGATTACATAGCTTTGAACAAGATCAAATTCAAGAACCGGTACCCAATCCCCTAGATTGATGATCTTCTCGGTTAGCTCAAGGGAGCCAAGTTTTTCAATAAGATTGATCTAAATTCAAAATACCACTAGGTGTCAACTGAGAAAACTAATGTATGGAAAAAAAACTTCAAGTATAAATAACGTCTCTTCAAGTGGTTGGTCATTCCTTTCGTCTTGAATAATTCCCAGATCACATTCATGCGGATGATGGATGACATATTGTAGCCATTTACAAACTCCTTTGTGGTCGTATATCTAGATGAAATCCTCATCTTTAGAAAAACTTGGGAGGAACATTTGAAGCATATTCAGTAGGTCTTGGGTGCCCTGTGACAACACAAGTTATATGCCAATTTAGAGAAGTGTTCCTTCGGCATGCAAAGAATCCAATATTTGGGATACATCATGGATGTGTAGGGTGTGCATGTGGATTCAGCCAAGATCCAAGTCATCCATGATTGGTCGACCCCAAAGACAATGACTGAGCTCTACAACTTCTTGGGCCTTACCAAATTCTACCATAGGTTTGTGCTGGGTTTCTCTCATATCGCTTGGTCCCTAAGCTAGGTGCCCAAGGGTGGAGTGAAGTCCAATTTTTTGTGGGATGCGTCCCAACAAAAAACATTTGAGGAATTGAAATTCCACCTCTACTCAACATCGCTCCTTATTCTGCTAGACCTGCAACAACCATTTGAGATTGAGACAGATGCTTTAGATTATATTATCGGTGCAGTCCTCACTCAGCATGGGAATCTAGTAGAATATCACAGAGAAACATTGTCTAATGTTGTTCACAGATACCCCACCAATTCATTCTAGGAATCTAGTAGCATTACATTATGGGGAAGGAAGAAATAATCATACTAATCACAAGCCTCTGCAATTCATGCAGACATACGAAAAGGCATAGAATGACCGCCATTAGAAGTGGTCCACGCACTTTTAAACAATTCCACTTGAACATCAAGTACAAGAAGGGAAGCACCAACCATGTCGCATATTTCATCTGTTGACCATCAATTGTGGTGCTAACCACAGTTCTTAACTCATGTGGGCATGATAAGTCTGAGTGGCCACAATTATACAATAATGAAGCTAAATTTGTTGCTTCCTATCATACATTGAGCACAAAAAAAAATTGTTCCATACTTTCATCTCTAGGTTGGATTGTCATGCCAACTGAGTCATCTTTGTGTTCCTTCAAGTGAGCATGCAAAGATGATCTGGGAAGCTCATTACAGTCGTGAAGTAGGACATTTTGGTGTAGAAAAATAATGGCAGTATTGAAAATCATTTTTATTGGCCAAAGCTTCGACAAGATGTCAGCAAGTACATTAGATCTTTCACTGCTTGTGCCATTTCCAAGACCACCACCAAGAAATAGTGGATATACACCCCTCTACCTACTCTAGATAGGCCTTAGGAGTCTATCTCCATGGATTACATGTCCAATCTACCTTCAACCAAGCATGGGAATGATTGTGTCTTTGTGGTCGTGGATTGATTCTCTAAGAGGGAATTTTGGCACCCTGCAAGAAGGGCATCATTATCGAGGTCACCGCCAAGATATTTTTTGAACATGTTTGGGTTCATTTTGGACTCCCATGAACTTTTATATCAGAAAAAGACAATAGGTTCTTGATCACTTTTTGGTCTAGCTTATGGTCGATGATGGACAACAAGCTGACCAAATCAATTTCCTTCCACCCACAGACTGATGAAAAAACATAGGTAGTCAACGTGATTATTGTCCATATCCGAAGGGTGTACAATTTCAAACATCCACGCACATGGGATGAAAGCATTCCTTATGTTCAACATAGCTACAACAAATCCATCCATGGCTCTAATGGCCATAGTCCTTTTTAGGTGTGTTTGGGATTCCATCCATTGGCCCCCATTGATGTAGCTCTGCCCATTGCAGCTGCACAGGAAGAGTCCTTCCATGCTTATACCGAGGTTGATCAAGCAACCAAATTTTTTGGGTGAATCCAACACATCCAACAACAAGTTCATGATATTTTGTAGAAATCCAATGCCAAGTAAAAACAACACCACGATCATCAGCAGGTACCACACAAGTTTCAGGAGGGAGATAAGGTATGGTTTCATTTGCAAAAAGAGTGCCTCACAAGACCCCATTGTAAGATACACTCACTTTGATATGGGCCTTAAACCATCACCAAGGTTGTGGGTGAGAATGATTTTGAATTAAGTATTCCTCCTTTCCTTGGCTTGCACCCTTTTATCCCCATTTCCTAGGGATAACTAAGCAGATGGTGTCTAGAAGCCCTCAGGTTGCAGACATAGAGTACTGAGAGGCATATGGTTGACACTATTTGCTTGCACAGATAGAGGCTCACCTCACCACCACAGATCTCAGGTTCATCATGAGGGTATCCACCATATGAAACTACTTCCAGAAGACATTGGGCCTTGCTCCATGAGGTACAAGACATGTATTATGGTGAGTGTCATTTCAATATATGAGGAATTTTAGTTTGTTGCATTTAAAATTGCTTTTAATTATGTAATGTCTGCTTGGAAATTATGTTATTTTCCATGTTTCACCTTGGTGGTTGACATTGCACGCTAGTAAGTGGTCACCCTTAGGGATATGTTTTCTACTGGGAGGTCCCCTTCAAATGTCATCGTACCTTTTCCTGACCATACTTTCCACACTTCATCCCCTCATATCCTTATCTGTTGGGATTTTTGGGTGTATTGACCCAAGAAGGGATTGTCCCTCATTTCAGGGGAAGAAGGGTATCAAGGCCCAGAAGGAATGTAGCTGGAAAAATCTAAAATCCATATTATGAACCTTCCATATGCTCACCCAAAGAGGTCTTGAGAACAATGAAATGTTTCTCCTAAAAAATTAGAGACCTGCAAAATCAAACACATATGTATAAATGTCCCACTTGTTGAGGGATATACACAAGTTCATTACAAGCTAGACTATACCCCCATGACACTATGTGTACCTCTCCCTTCAAGTGACACTATGATACTTCCCCCCAAGATAATTGATTAACCCATAGGGAATACCCAGTGTTTGGACCTTAATTAATTAATGGCAATAAATGGGCTTGGAAAAAGGATGCATTGAAAACAAAGGTGCAACACACCCTCTACAAAGGCACCCATATATGACACACTATGATACCTTGTATGTCATGAACCCCATGCCCAAAAGTATTTCCCCCATCCATGTCACCGTCTCCACATGAATTAGGGAGGATTCCACTTGGGAAACACTCATTGAATTAAGGTATGATTCACCCAATAGGTTGCTTTGTCAACCCTCCCATACCTAAACTTGGAAAATTGCATAGGGTATTTGAGCACTTGTTTACTTTGATGAGGTGTTTTTGATGCACATGCTTAGGTGGCTCTTTTATTGATTTAATTTAATTATCATGTTGCATTTGACTTGAGATCCTTGGAGGGTTTATTCATTTTCTTTGCAGGACCTATTTGGTGGACAGTTTTGGAAGAACAAACCTAGCTTGGGCTTCCTTGGGGCATGAAGCCCGCGGGATGGATACCATGACCCACACAACCATGCGATAATGAAAACCTTTGGAGACTTGAGAGGCACCTTGGATAACCTCACCTAGCCCCTACTATCCCAATGTTTTTCTTCTTAAGGAAAAAACGCCACACTTGGAGGGCTTGACATCACCCTAGGGCTAGGGTTTGGTGGTGGAGATGGACACTTGGAATTTTTGGAAAAAGAAGGCCCTTTGCATGATAGAGATGAGCCTAGCACATGAGGGAGGAGCCTCTAGAGTCCCAATTATTCATCTCAAATCTCAACATCTGCCTAAAAATGTCAAAACATCACCCTAGAGAGGGTTGACATCATCTTTAGGGATTCTTATATGCATTTTTAGGGTTAAATTGGATTTTAATATTGTAAAGGGGAAAGTAAGGGTTTTTGACCCCTTACTTTGTGGTTTACCCTAAATTTAAGTGGACAAACTCTTTTTAGTAGATTTGTATAAATAGAGATCAAACTCTTGTCATTTTATCATAGAATTATCACTTGGAGAAAGGATCCTTGGCTGAAATTTGCACCCTATTTGGGAAATTTTACTTATCTATCTTTGCTACTATCTCTTGTGATGATTCTTCTTGTCTATTGGATGAATAATTAAGGCGTTGTCTCTCTTGGAGGCCATTTATTGATTTGATGGTGGATTTTTCTTGGTTAAAAGGAGTTTATCTTGTTAATGCTTGGAATAGGTAAGGAATATCTCTTGTTATTGCTTCTTTTCTTGGTTGCAAGGTTAAATTTTTAAGCTTTCAGGGAGTATAAGTGCATATAACCCCACTAAGCCCATCATAATTGTCTTGGAATAATTTGTTGCACAAAGGAATACTAGGAGAAGTAAAGGGTTATACCCTCCTAGGTTTTTCCTAGCTAGTTTTGCTTTGCTTGGGGAGTAAAAGGGCTTACACGCTCAAGGAAATAACACAACTAGATATCTCATTTAAAAGACTCCATAAACCAATAGTTAAAGGCACTAATCTCTTGCATTGGAGAAATAAAATCATTTCATTGGGATACATGGAATCACGAGATATTGAAATTGTTTAAAATGGAATCTTTTCTATATGCTTAAATCTAGCCAAGGCCACTAGGGAATATTGTTTCTCCAAGGAATTGTTGCTACTATAATAATTTTATGCGACAACCATTAGGGATGCAGCAAAATACTTCATAACTTTCAAATTTACCCATTTTCTAACCATGAAAATTTGCTAGAAAGCTACCAAATTGATATACTAGTTGTTGTGCTTCTTTTGGGTGGTTTACTTGGAATTTTCGGTGGTTGGAATTTTCTTCTGTAGAAATTGTATGCTATATCCATAAGGCTGCAATAATATCTCTTGTACCTAAAAACCTTTAATTGTTGCTAAAGTCTTGTGCTATCATACTTGAGTTACACCTGTAATTGCTAGCTAATCTCTTGCATATTTTCTTGGATTTTAGTGACTTGTTTAGAAGCAATTTTTATCACTTAATTGTTGATATATGTCACTATACACTGCTTCTAATTGGGAAAGAAATATTCACATGCTTGTACATTAGATTATTGGGCTTGTATCTTGTGTTTTCTTGTGTCTCAGGCATGTACAACATTCTTCCACAGGTACTCGAGAACTTGGAAACCATTGACCATATCTGAGACTCATTCTCAAGCCATCCTTCACTTAGTAGTTTGACCTATAGGGGATTCACTTCCATAACCTCACTTTCCAAATCATTTCCCCCTAGGGTCACCTGGGATTCCCCCCTTATGTTGGATTTATCTTTCAATAAAGTGAGGGGAGGGTTTATCTAAGGTGATAGTGGGTAGAATCTCCCAGATTTATCCCCATCTCATGGATTGGGTTGGGATTTTCCCAATCTATAGTTTTTTCAATAACATTTTGGCTTCATTTTCAGGGAGGATTTTGAATCCTCTTCCGTGCCCTAACGACACTTTGGCAAGATTCCTTCCCAAATCCTTTACCCCTAACTTGTTTGGCGACTCCACTTGAAGTATGTTCCCCTTCCACTATTGATAATCTATTCTTGAAGCTCGTCTGGAGACTCCACCATCCCATAATCCACCTCCACGTAATACGTTTCCCCCAGGGAGATTCAATCCTTATAAGGTTTACTGAAGAAAGCCTCATCTTAAATATCCTATTGTCAAAAAAAAAATTCAAGGTACCCTTCCCCTTGCTCCAATGGCTCACCCTTGGGAAAAAGACCTCTACAAAACCATAAACATGGACACCATCCCTGGATATCCCAATACAATGCCAAAAGACTCTTACAAATGGTTGTCAAAGTTCTCAGGGAATAATGTGATCATAGCTGATGATCATCTCTATGCCATGGGTTGAGATATGGAGAGTGTAGAGGTAGAACATGAAGATGTAGCAATGAAGCTACTAGCTTCATCATTGACTGAAGATGCTCAAAGATGGTTCAGAGGGATTCTTGACAATCACATAACATCTTATGAATATTTCGCTAAGTTGTTCAAGAACAGATGGACAACAAAGAAACACAACAAAATGCTTGTAGCTCACTTCAATTACATAAAGAATAAGGAGAATGAGACAGTGAGTGAATTCGACAACAGGTTTGAAA
>ML788905.1:16937-52556 GCA_009831015.1 Picea engelmannii
CCAATCACCATAAGGCAGGGAGATACCCGTGAAGGGTCGAAGGCCGAGGTCCGGTTGTTCTGTGCGTCCCCCCTTGAGGCACCCACCTCTTGGATGGGATCCAGCCCGTGACCCATTTCTTAGGTCGAAAATCTAAATGCCGCACTTAGACCGAGGTACCTAGTGACCAATTGTAGGACATCTACCTAGGTGGCGGTTGTGGGCTGCAATCGCACCTTGATTGGATTTTGTGTGGCTATTGGGAAGTATCGCCAGCTCTTTCGGGATATTTCCCCTCCTACCCCTCATTATAACCAATTGTTTCATCCTTCACTAGTTTCTCTTCTAGTGACTTCAGACCCCACTGTTGAGTACTATTGGAAGGTACAGTGCTATGTGAGAGGAAGGACGTTATGTCTTCTAGGACACAAGCATTTGCTTTCTTTTTTGATTCCCCCACGTGGACAAAAACCCTCTTACCCACATATATGCTTCTTTCTCATTTATGTATGATGCACATCTGATTACAGTTTGACTTTGATATATATATTGTGTAGATCATCACAGCAAAAGGCTCTTGTTTCTATATTTTCTCTCACCACTTGTCGCACACATTTCACACAACTAGTCTGACATCATAGGGGAACCACAGAACCCCCGTTGTTCACGACGTTTGCTCAACCTTCCTCCTATCTTAGGAGGAGTATCTGGTCATACCCGCTCAGCGGTACCTCCTTCACACACTCCTGTGAGTGCTACCATTTTAGGATCATCTTTGCTTGGTTCTACATTACTTGGTTCTTCTTCCCAAGGTCATACATTCACTCGCTCTCCTTTACATGGGAGCGGAGGACCCACTTCCTCTCAAGGAGGGAGCACCAACCCACCTAGTCCCCATCAAGGGTCAGGTTCACAACACACCATGGCCGGAGCTAACCCTCCACCCCCACTACAGATGCCATACTTGGCCTCTCTCAACATTCTGGATCTCACCAAGCTTACCAATGATCCTATATTGCATGACGCCACATGGCCTGCAATGCCAACCAAACTTCCTTCAGACATACCAAAGTTTGAAGGAAAGGCGGGAGATGACCCCGCCAATCATGTCATGACCTTTCATCTATGGTGTTCTTCCAATAGCATCATGGATGACTCTATCAGACTACGACTATTTCAACACACACTTACTGGCCCATCAGCCAAATGGTATGTCGAAGAAAAATTAGGGTCCCACACAACCTTTGAGTCCTTGGCCAAAACATTCTTAACTTTCTTTCAGTTACCCATCCACCATGAAAATGGTCTAGAACTACTGTCCAACTTCAAACAGACCTCATCCACCCACATCGCTAATCACATTCATGAGTGGCGTAGGCGACGTAGTTTGTGTAAAGCAGAAACCACAAAGAAATAGTGCCTTGACTGGTTTCTTAGATCACTTGTCCCTCTCCTTGGTAAGGATGTAGCTTCCACCTTCCCTCAATTGGAAGAAGAATCCATTAGTAAAGCCCAACAATATGACCTCATTTACGCACAGTCAGGGTACTTATACACGGTACTTCCTGATCTTCCCAAACCTGTGCCATTTGGTCAAGACAAACCTGGGATGTCTCACGCAGCAGACGGACTAATTGGTGCCACCACACACCATAGTCCACAACCCCAACCACCACCGATGTATGGGACACCTCAATACCCACCGGCATATGGGGGCACTTATTACTACCCTCCACCCCGTTATCAACAGCCATACCTTGTTGCTACACCTCCACCCATTAGTGGACCGCCACCGGCACCTCCCATACATCCACCTCGTCCAACCACCAGTGGTCCTCCATCCACATCATCTTATAGTACTAGTGAAAGTGCCACGCCTTCCTATGTACCTTATGGAGACGCACCACCACAAAACCCTTACTTTCCCTTTCCGGGTCCTCCACAACCCATGGCTCCCCCTCATCATCATGCGGGGGTAAACTTTGTTCAACCCTCTGCTGCTCAACAATACCAAAATTTTGAACAGTTGAACACAGCCAATCCAACTCATCCATCAAACAACACCAAGAGGAAAGGAAGGAACATGAATAACAATAATAACCCGGGTCAAGGCAGGAATCAACCCCCACAACATCAACCCACTGGGGGCAACCAAAACCAAGGGAGCCAAAACCCCCAAGGGGACAATAGCAACAAACGCCAAGGGAAAAATAATATTAAAACCATCCACCCTTGTGCTCTTTGTGGCATGTACGGTCATTACACTCACCATTGTCCTCAGATCGTTGATTTCAAAAGGTTGAAAGACTCCGGGAGCATTCCCCCTTCTCCTGTGCAACCTGCCCCTCAGCAGGCACAACAAAAATATGTGCAACAACCCCCTCCCGCCATGCTGCAAAATCCCATCCCACATCAAGGTGTGATAAACACCCAACAGGACACGCAACATCCCCCACCTCATGCGGGTCAATACCACAACCCCAACAATCCAGGAGATCGAACGATACTCCTCACCAGTGAGGAAGAAATCCTTCTGCAAACACGGAATCGTCAGTATCCAGCTGAGTCTACTCCTATCTCTCTAGAGACAAACCCTACACCGATGGGACCCCCGTTGGTAATCCCTCGCCCTTCCGCTGAACCACCATTACGCATCCCTCGCATTCCCTTGCGCAGGAATGTTCACAACCCACAGGCTAGGGAAGCTCACAACTATAGCTTGGTAGACGACTTATCACAATCCCCGACTCCCATGTCAGTTTTGGAAGTCCTCCAAACTTGTCCCACTTAGTGGAAATCACTACTTTCCTCCTTGGGGGCAGTCGACCCCGCTGATACTCGACTCATCACCTTTGACCTTGATAGCTGCGAACCGCGCCTTCCCGCTGCGGTTGCTATTCAAATACCAGTAAAAATATAGAACATAACCGTCCATAGGTGTATCATCGATGAAGGGGCATCCACATGCATCATGTCCAAAATAGTATGGAAGAAACTTGGTTCCCCCGAACTCTTACCCTCCGCCATCACATTGTGAGATTATGATGGAAGACCATCATCTCCTGAAGGGCTCTTCCAAAATGTCCCCGTAGAACTTGGGGGAAAAACCATTCTCATTGACATTGAAGTTATCGACGCTCAACTCGATTACAATATCTTGTTTGGGCGTACCTACATGTATGCTATGAAGGCAGTGGCATCATCCGTCTTTCGGACAATTATGTTCCCTCACAACGGGAAGATAGTGACCGTCGACCAAGTCACACATTACGAACCTAACCCATCTACCAATCTCGATAACATTCTTCCTCTCATTCATTAAAACAAAGATGCATATCCACTCGTAGAGATGGGTCCTGGGATTTTTAAAGATCCATCCTTGTTAGGGACATACCATGGAGCACCACCACTCCTTCCCCCTAATCAAGTCTGCGTCAGCTCCTCTAACAGAATTCACACAGAGGATGCTAAACCTCCTCAAGAGGCTTCAGTCCTTCTTGACGTCTCAACAGTCGCAGCACCACTCTCACCGGAGCCTCCTGCGCATTCGTCAACTCAGACACTCCACGACTCCACCCCCCCTCAGGGGCCTAGTCCCATTTGGGAGACAGTTCCCCCACCCCTCACTCAAATTCCCTTCTTTTACCCTCCACCCGGTATAGAAGCATTCCAGGTAGCCGCAACACTCACACTACCCAATATGGTGTTAGCCATCCTAGTATGATATTTACATCCACCTGAGATGGTCCCTCACCCATCCCTTCCCCCACAGGAAGGCCTCCCCATGACGATTTCCGTCTTCACACCCACTCCACCCATACTCCCTACCCCCCCTACTCCAGCTGGGGGCGGGAGAAAGAAGAAGGAGCCCACAGCTCCACTTCCCCCATGCATCCCACCACCTTGCACATTATGTGACAAAGAGGGTCACCAAACTAACAACTGCCCATCACTACCAGAATTACGGAATTTGATTCCCATCACTCCAACCCCCGCACCACCCATTACTACTGCTACCCCATTCGTGTGTGCCATCTGTTCTGAGTATGGCCATTACACCCATCACTGTCCAGCACTTCCTCGTTTCCGACAGGCATTAGCTATCATAAGCAAGGACTTTCAGAACAACCCATGCCCTGCCACGTCCTCCACAACAAACATCACTGACATTCGCTATGTCACTACTTCAGTCAATGAACGCATGAGATGCCCTTGCTCTCTTTGCAATTCATTAGAACATTTTACATACCAGTGTCCTATGATCCTGGAATATCGGCGACATCAATTAGCTCTGCATCACCAACCCCAAGAGGCAATCATTGACCTCACTTCACCATTTGAGGATCTTCATGTCATCTCGCCCAAACCCGAGACACTCCCAACACCTCCTTGGTTCTTAGATGACATATCTGAGGATTTACCCCGTAACCCACCCAACTCTCCTTCTCATTCCTCTACAGATACTCACCATCCCACCACTACGGGTACCCCTCAGTACCTCAATATATGGTTTATTTCGAGTGAACCCTCACCCTCTCCTAGCGATACCCCCTCTGTTTCTTCAGCAGGGGGCAATCACACTATCACTGAGGTCACTCTTCATGATCCATTATATTCCCATTGTTTCCATTGCGACAAAGACATATTGGAAGAATTACAATGCCTGGACTCTCCCTGGGACACACTACATCATTGTGCTCTCTTCCTTCCATAGGACGCCCTCATGCCTCCTAGCCATAACCCCATTTACGCAGTCAAAACCAAAGATTTTCTCCCAGCAGGGCCTATCGATTGGTTCAACAATCCTATTCCTGCACCCGACGCTTTTGAAGAAGGTAATCTGGCTAACATTTCCCCCACCATCAAAATAGACATTTCCATTAAACCGGGCATCGTCGAAGAGATCATCATTGGAGCTACTTGCACTCCTCAGGAAATTGCCGCATATAAAGCCCTCTTCCAGGAATTTAGGGATATCTTTACCTGGTCATACACGGAGATGCCTAGCCTCGATCCCTCTATCGTTGAACATCGCATCGACACCTGGCCTGACATCACTTCAGTTTGCCAGAAACAACGACCGCTACACCCATCCAAGGCCGCAACTATCAAAGCCGAAATTGAAAAATTGTGTAAGGCCGGATTTATTTACTCCATCGCTTACACTTCATGGGTTTCCAACCCTGTACCCATCGACAAAAAACAAGGAACTATCCACGTCTGCACCGACCTTCGAGATCTCAATAACGCCTATCCCAAGGACAACATCCCAACGCCTTTCATTGATCATATTATCGATGATTGCGCCAGCCACGAGGCTCTCTCCTTCATGGATGGATTCTCTGGCTATAACCAAATTCAAATCCACCCAGCCAATCAATACAAAACCACATTCATTACCCCGTGGGGTACCTTTGCATATCGTGTCATGCCTTTCGGATTAAAAAATGTTGGTGCAACGTTCTAGTGGGCCATGACCTACATTTTTCATGATCTAGCTACCATCATCCTCGCCTACTTGGGCGGCCTCACTGCTCGATCTAAGAAACGCACCCAACACCTCGATGATTTATGAATCATCTTTCAACAGTGTCGTCAGTATAACATCCGCTTGAACCCCATCAAGTGTGTGTTTTGCGTCACCGCAGGGTGCCTCCTCAGTTTTATTGTTTCACAAAGCGGTATCACCGTGGACCCCCTCAAAGTCCAAGCCATCACTGAAATTCCACCTCCTCAGAATTTGCGCCAACTACAGAGTCTACAGAGCAAAGCCAAATTTCTTAGACGCTTTGTTCCTGATTACGCCATCCACGCACATGGTTTCCTTCACTTACTGCGTCATGACATCCCTTTTCATTGGGATGACTATGCCCAACAGTCATTTGATGACCTTAAAGCAACACTTTCAAGTGCACCTTTGATTAGTGCAACTGATTATAATCACGACTACATCCTCTACGTATCAGCCTCAGCTGTATCAGTAGCTGGAGTCCTCGTCCAGCTCAGAGATGACAATCGTGAACACATCATTTACTATGTCAGTAAAAACCTCTCAGGACCACCCCTGAAGTATAAACATGAAGAGAAACTTTCTCTTGCAGTTGTCCTCGCAGTCTAGAAACTGCGCCATTACATTCTGCTTCGCACCACCAAGGTTGTCGCAGATTCCAACCCTATGCAATATTTGCTCAGTCGTTGACAAGTTAACGGAAAATTCACTCATTGGATCGTTATCCTTCAGGAGTACGACCTCGAGTTCTCAACACCAAAGAGTAAGAAGGCCCTCGTTCTCGCTGAACTTTTCACGGCCCTTCCCTCTGACACACCCAGTGCCCCCGTCAATATCGACTTCCCTGACGAACATCTCTTCTACATCGCATCTGATGATCCTTGGTATGGCGACCTTCTCGTCTACCTACGAAATCAAGATTTTGGAAACCACATATCTAGAGATGATCGTCGATGTATTCGCCATCAGGCCCCCTGCTATCTCCTCATTGGAGATGTCTTATACCGGCGAGGCGTCGACACCATCCTACGTCGCTGCCTGACTATTGACGAGGTCGATAGAGTATTAAACGACTGCCATAGCGGCGCATGTGGGGGCCATCTTTAGGGCATCTCCACGGCTCAAAATATTATCCGGGCCGGTTACATTTTTCCTACCCTATTTCACGATTGCATTCATGCCGTGAAACGTTGTGAGCAATGTCAGCTCTATGCCAACAAATCCCATGCTCCCCCCGCTCTTCTTTACCCTGTCATTACTGTCAGCCCCTTTTGAAAATGGGGCATCGACTTTATGACTTGTAATCCCCCCTCCAGCAATGGTCACAAATACATTGTTGTCTCCGTCGATTACTTCACTAAATGGACCGAAGCTATGCTCACCTTTAACAACACCGCTGACACTGCAGCGCATTTTTTCTTCAAACACGTCATATCCCGGTTCGGAGTACCACTCCAACTAGTCTCTGATCATGGGAAACATTTTGAGAATGAGATATTCGTGGAAATCTCATCTCGGTTAGGCTTCTCTCACGAGTTTGCCTCACCATATTACCCTCAATCAAACGGACAGGTCGAGGCAGTGAACAAAGTCCTCAAGACCATGTTACAGCGCACGGTTAATAAACACAAAACCAATTGGCATCATATGTTATTTTCCGTGCTATGGGCTTATCGAACGGTAGTGAAGACCACTATGGGTTTCACGCCATTTCATTTAGTCCATGGTATCGAGGCAACTCTTCCCATCAAGTGCGAAATTCCCACCCTTTGCACAATTGAGCTTTCACCCGACACTGCTCCAATGGAGCAGCGCTTGCTGAACTTGGAGTCTCTAGATGAATATCGTCGATCCTCATTACAGAACAATGAGGCAACTAAAAAACGATCCAAGGCTACCTTTGATCGCCATGTCAACCTTCGATCATTTCGCGAAGACGACCTTGTCCTAGCCTATGATATTGCTCATGATACCTTTGGCCACGAAAAATTTGAATCACTTTGGCATGGCCCTTACATCATCCAAAATTGCCTCACCAAAGGCACATACATCCTAGCCTCCCTCGAAGGCCTCTCACTCAAAGAACCCATCAATGGGTTATACCTCAAGAAATTTTATGCTTAAACGTAATCATGCTACTTTAGGTTATTTTCTTTTCTAGCATTTTTAATCTTCTTTCTCCCTCATCTAAGCTATCCTTTGTGCTATTGACAGATGAATCCTCCACCAGCGTACCACATTGGTTACGCCGACGGCGCCAGCCGTTGGACACAAAATCTCTCTTCGGTTGCTTGGGCTCTCTACACCCCATCACATGAAATGATACATTCAAGTGGCATATGTTTGGGACCAACAACCAACAACCAAGATGAATACACTGCTGTCATTGGCCTCCTAACCAACGCCCAGCATCATCATATTCGTCACCTTAGCATTTTCCTCGACTCCCAACTAGTCGTTCTCCAACTCAACAATGTCTACCGTGTACGCGATCCGTGCCTCTTTCGCAAATACCTGCAGGTTAGGTTATTATCTCAACATTTTGATTCCATTACATTTACACATATTCCAAGAGAATTGAATCAAATAACAGATGAAATAGCTAACTTGGTGTTAGATTGGCATATATCACATCAAGCTACACATACATAAACATATCATACATCCTGTCACAGCATATAGATAGAATAGACATCATCATCATCAACACAAAACACATGTAAACCACATTTGGATCTCAAAAAACATGTATACTCATATATATATGGGCCCCTCAGGCCACCCGAATGTTTACATACAAAAAATATATACATCGGCCCGCAGGCCAGTGCCACATATCGGTACAAAAATCGGCTCACCAGCCTATCAAAAAAGGTCTACAAAATACATACACACATCAGGGTGCCTCTATCGCACCCCCGGCTGCCCCTCCCTCAGGAGGAGGTGGTGGCCCACCCCCACCTGCCCCAGGCGGTGGTGGTGGAACATCCGCAGGACCCTCCTGCCCTGGTGGTAGGCGTCCACTAGTCATCGCGGCGAGCACAACTGCTCGTCGCACTATCCCCCGCCATGGTGGCGGTAATCCAATGCACTTCTCCAGGAACCCCTCATCCTGGATACGAATCCACATTCCCTCAGGCATGTCCTGTAACACCGTCTCTAGACGACGACGTATGTCATCCACATCCACTTCGGCCGCCACCGGAGGGGCATGCAATGGCCCTGCACCCGGGTCATCAAATCGATGCCTCCTCACTGCCCTCTCGGGCTCTGTTGGGGGCCCCGCGGCCTCATCTCGCCGCCGTCTCTCTCCATGCAGATGTCTCTCTAGCTCTCGTCGTGTCGGAGCTCTATACAATTCCACCTCACGCCCGCGAGGTGCCACATCTGCACATGCACCAAAAAACAAACAAACGATCGTATCAGTGTCTATATCACATATGAACTGATCTATCAAAACATAACATAAATCAAAAACATATACAAACACTCAACATACTTTGGTGATCAAAAACCTCCCCAAGAGGCAATACCATGTCTGGGTCCCCCCGGAAGTCCACCCCAACATAGGGGTATCGAAGTATCACCTACGGCATCTGCCGCCAGATCGGTGCCGCCTGCACCGTGAAATAATGTCCGCCTTCGCCACCGCTGTGGCGAACCAAAATCGCGGACCACCACCTCAATCGAGGCTCTCGCGCCCCAGGCGCCTCTAGCAGAACTCGTGGGTGCAACATCGGCACCCTCTCCAGAAACCAGGCTACCAGGATAGAGCCAAACACAAACTCCCCGGTACCTGTGGACCGACAACAGTCCAGCTACGCGATCATCCGCGCGTGCAGTGTCAACCCCCAGGCGAACCTCTCACGGCCCACCACCACCCTCTCCAGCAACAACAGCTGGCCACCACTGATCCGTTGGGTCGCTAGTGACCTGTACACCCGAACTATCATCGCCGCTATGCAACGATGCAACAGGGCATCTATACCACTAATACTCACTACAGTCCCAGACATATAGTGCTCGCCTGAGCAATATTGCTCGGAAACATCCCACAGATGTGTGTCCCTTGGAAGCACAGGCTTTGTCGGCAGCGGTGTTCCCCGGAAGGGGAGCCCAGTCAAGAAATATATATCCTCCACCGCAGTGAAGGGGATCTGCTCTCCTCGCACAGGGAAGCAGTGCAGATCTGGGCTCCACATCTGGAGCAGGAACTGGACTAAGTACTCTTGTGCCCGTATCAAGGGGCACTCAAAAAACTTTAGCAACCCACTGGTTGCTAAAGCCGCTCAAACCGTAGGACCTGCATTGGCCATAGCATCTCGCAGCTGCGACCAGTCTCGCTCGCGCCACCGAACATTCATCGTCACTGCTAGCAACTTGCATACAACACAGAGTCCTATATCAGCATATGCAACCACCAAATGCATCAGGAAGACTCAGTTTTTACCCTTCTACTTTGCCTCTTAGGCGCGGTTTCCCCACCCACAGGCACGCACACGTGCGCACCTATTCACTATACAGGCGCGCACGTATGCTCGTTCACCCTACAGGCGCGCGCTAGTGCGCGCCTGTCAAACTGACAGGCGCACTCTCGTGTGCACCTGTTCACCCCACAGGCATGCTCTGGTGCGTGCCTGTCAAACTCACAGGCTTCTCCCTCACGTGCACCAATGCACATTGATTTAGAGGACAGGCACGCACGTATGCACGCCTTCCACTAAATCGCCCACGCATGTGGGCCCACACCCTAGTCAAAACCCCCTAAAACCCCTTGTACACCCCCCCGTACCTACCCTGCCCAAAAATTAGAAACCTATTTCTATGCAGGACGATTAGACCACTAACCTAAAACTCGCACACCGTCGATCGGATACCCCGTGCTCCCGGAATCACTCAATCTCCTCTGAATCTGCTCATCTAGTCACTGTAGTAGCAGGTACAAATGAGGTGGCAATGTGGGCCCTACAACTATATATAGGAATTTTTGCCAAACTTCCACTCACCATTTCGGGAGCCCACGGCGTCCATTTTTCAAACCATCTTCAGCCACGGGATCAGCGTCCCGCCACCTACATCATGGCTGTCCCTGGGTCACTTTTCATCCTGAGCCCCCGGGGTGCCTTTTTTCCATATCATGGTCAGGTACGCACGTGCATCGTCACATTTATCTAATACATGCTCATATCTTAGATTCTCTTCAGATATTGTTCACTTTGGGTATTTGATTGTTCTGTGTGCAGGTACTTGATCATCATCCCTCAACATCATTCCTTCAGGTATATACTCAGCACTGGCATGTAGTCTCTCCCACTAACTTTCATTTTACACTTCTAGTTACACCCTCTGATATTGGCCTTTAGGATACCCATTCCCGTCTCTGCAGTACTCACGCCTCCATTTGCATCATCAGTACTGTCACCCGGTAGCTTTCTTACCCCCATGAGTTGTCTCATTCATAGCACCTTTTTTGCACTTTTTGACACTCATGTTGTTCTTCATTACCCTTTAGGGATGGGAGTCCCGATAGTCTTTCATCATGTTGCACATCAACCACATACTTATTCTCCTCATTTTGCTAGCTTCCCATACGGACTCTCAGATCATCGCTTCATGGTTATGTTCTTTTTACTTGCACCTCCACAGGATCACTAACCCACCATCTCATCCACCATCAGTTTTCCCATCTGCGAACCTATCTTCATTTCACCTACCTCATATAGAAACTCACCAATGAGGCCCCCACCCTTCATCAGTTTTCCAAGAGATTTCTGCCCTACCAGGGGCACTCATTTCGCACTGGGGCACTTGTTTCTATATTTGTATATTTTTCCCAAAATTATTCATTATTTATTGTACAAACACCTTTTATTTTCCCGTCATTTACTTTTGTCGTCACTGTTGGCGACCTTCTTTCCTTTTGGCCACAAGCAACCCATGTCACCCTTGGTTGGAGCATTACTTCTCATTTTGTCGGCATCGTCCATATCTTCAGAGTACTACCCAGGTCACTTACCTTTACCCTCTGAATTTGTTCACCTTGTCCCGCCTTTGGCACAACTTACCCCTGGTCTTGTCATCCCTCTGACACTTGATCTTGTTACATGGTTGCGGCCACCCATTATATCATACACCCTCCAACCAAGGGCAGTCTTGAGCCTTCCCACTTATTTACTTCATCCATGTACCTCTGCCATTTCCTCACCTCAGTAGATTCCACGGAGCCCTTTTCTTCTGGGAGTCGCGTCCTCCTTTTGTCGACATCAGCACACTTTTCCAAAAGGGCGACAGTATCTTGATTCTCATTTTTCATTCAATGAGAGATCTCAGACGGCACAGGGGGAAACACCATTTCTCCTTGATGTCGTTGACCCCCATAACATTCAACGCCAACAATTTCTCATGTTGCGGTGGGTCTTACTTTGCGACTATTGCAGTTTTTATTACCAGTTGCCGAAGACCTCTGAACTTGGTAGGGCCATCAATGCCCACATCACCGTCGCTGTTTATTTCCACGACTATTACCTATGGTTCAAAGTATGTTCCTTTGCAGAATTGTCTTCTGCCTTTATCATTACCGACCCCGAGGGCGCTGCAGTTGTCTACACCAACACTTCGGTCATTTTTTTAGAGTTACATCACACGAGCATGGGGCATGCTCGCCTCATTTGTACACACTTGTATATTGGTATGCACCTTATGGAAGGTCGGGTTCTACCGGTTCCTTTCTTCTCCAACGGATTTCTCTACATCGTCCCACTATTGCTCTCCCATACAACAAAATTCTCAATAGAAGAAACATTGATGGATTTCGACCATACGTTTTCTCCTAACCTCATCCCTCAGGGGGCATCTATTATCACTGAAATTTTTTCCGCACATGGCGACAAGAACTCCGCATCGTCAAAACAGGAATGAAGTCATTCATGGTACAGGATTAATTCCACATCATTACAAAAGGGTCAAAAACTATACCAAGTGACCAAAAATTGAAGGGCGCTTTACAGAATCTAGGTGCACGCGCATATGCGCGGAACAACAACGTACAATGCGTGCATACGCGCACGACACGCGACTGTTGGGTGAAAAACCCGCGCACCTGTTAAACAACGCATTTATTAAAATTGGTTGGCCTCCCAACCACTAATGGATCATCTCCCAAGACGATTTGACACCAAATCCGAGCTGAATCCGCATGGTGGGCTGGTCAAAGACCTAATTGAGACCTAAAGAGCCCCTTTTCACACTCCAAAGAGGTTACAAAATCACCCAATGCTAGGCTATAAAAAGCCATGAATAACCATCATTTTCTCAAGGAATTCTATGTATTGTTATGTTGCTAAGATTGTTAAGGACTCATTCTTTGACAAGAACACATAGGCAACATTTCATAGAGCTATCCATCTCTCTCTTGAGTGGATATGCTTGGAGTTCTTTCATCATTTTCCTCATTTTCCATTGTAAGGAGAGCAAGTTTGTGAGGGGCTCAAGAGCCTTCCATTGGAGAAAGAAGGGACCCAAGTCCCCTTTCTTCATTGTGCCTTTGGATTTCATCAATTGATCAGCTTATACATTGGTGATATTGGTCCATTTGTATTTATTTTTCATTTTTTCATATGCTCATAGTTTTAGTTTGTTTTAATTTAATTCTTGTTTATAACTTTGTTGTTCTCTTTCTAACCTTTCCTTTTACAGCTGTCATGCTTAGCAGGACCCAACTGGGACTGTAAGCACTCTTTATTTTTTCACCAAGTGACGAATTGGGTGTAAACAATAAGGCAGATTTGGTAATTAAGGACCTTTTAGTAACCAATCACCAACTTTGATGCTAGATTGGAAAAAGTAGTTAAGGTAGGATACGATAGGTCTACTTGGAACAAACACAAAAAACACCGAGAGCGAAGGAAACACTAAGTCATTTTCTCATGCAAGTAGGAGCGACTAGAGCCAAGCTACCTGAGCTAAGTTACAATGACCTGCATATACAAAAAACACTTTTCCACCAGTCTAACATATAGAGAGAATGGCACCGCCAAGAGTAGGAGGATTTCCTGGAGCAACCAAGACAAATCGAAGAAACCAATAGATTTGGAGGTCTAGGAGGTGGTCGAAACCTCATCCCCAATTCCACCTTCAATTTTTCACATGGATTATTTACCATCGAGGAAGGATGACACACCCCCAGTAACAATACCAGCGAATGCTAAATATCCATTACCCATAGCACCAGTTCCGAAGGGCATCATTCAAGATGAGGAAATGATCGACAAGGTGGCCAACTTGAAATTTATGGACCATGATATCACTAACACAAAGAAATTCCCTAACTTGGCTAGGGATCAATATTTGTGCACGAAGACTGACCCCGACACAGGAAAAATTTGGATGGAACCACAAGAATGGGCATCGGGCTTGGAGAAATCCAGGATACTAAAGTTGTTCAAAATTCCACATTTCGGATGAAGTAACAAAATCAATTCCTGTGCCAAGGTATTGCTTATTTTCATCCATGAGGGGACACTTTGGCTAGATCCCCCAATTTCAATTGATACTATGCTAATTTTGCACATCAAATGGTTGAGAAAGGTAGGTGAATATCCGTCATTAATGCTCCACAAAATGGGAGAGTGAGCCCTCTCCGAGGCCATAAAAGACAAGTATGACACATTCATAGGAAAAAGGGATCTAAATGTCAAGAGAATCAATGACCAAGAGGTTAGGTTTACAATGCAGTTTTTGTCCTTTAAACTATTGCACAAATGTTTCATAGATGAGGTAACAACAACAATCATCTCGGTCACAGAAAAATGCAAAGAATGCGTTCAAATAAACTGGGAGACATTTCTCGTTAACCAATTTTTGCAAGACGGTATAGAGGCCCAAGAGAAGGGCACTGAATTTCACTATGCGTGGTTACTTATTCACATTGTGGTGATTGGGTTGCAGGAGGGCACATATTTTCAGTGCATGAGTGTTTTTTGTCACAACCCTTTGGCTACTTGGTATGCCAACTTATGGCATAGAACCATTAAGAGGTGACAGACTGACACCAATGCCACATTTTATTCATATCTGTAGCTCATTATGAAGGCAGTATAGAGTACACTACATATTCCATATGATGCAGTAATTGCATATAGGGATTATGCATGCTTTAGAGCTGGCATGCACCATCTATATGTGCAAACCAAAAAGGATCCTGTGTGACAAGAGTTTTCAACTAGTTACTAATTGAAACTAGAATACATGCACTTACTTATCAATGACTGGGAGGATGATTGGAAGAATCCAATCGACAAGCTAGGGCCTTCAAAAGAGGATGAAGACCAAGAGAAAAGCGAGGAAGAAGAGGATCAAAAACATGTTGCAGAAAATCACCTTGACCAATCTACAGTCCCTGAAACGGGACTGAAATGAAAAGATCGGGAGCCATAGAAGATAGGAGGGGCGCCAAAAAAGATAGGAGGGGAGAGAAAGAAATATAAAGAGAAAATCCAGGCCCCGTTTTGTATTTTAATCAATGATGATATGGATCGAATTGGGTACCTGATATTCAATTCCACCATGGAAATTTGAGAGGAAGCTACAACAAAGCACGAAGACCACCAGAATATGGTCCAGGATTAGCTGGGACTCCTTCAAAATATCTTAGAAACAACATTTACTAGTACATATTGGAAAAATTGCGACGTTCTATTTGCAACGTTATGGACAAAATTGGCCATACTGTAGAAAAATAGAGGAAATTTTAATTTTTTTTTCTCGATATTGCCTGATAACTTCTCTCTTGCAATGTACTACTAAGGACGTCTCTCTTGCACTGACGTAAAATTTTTGTCTCTCTTGTGACGTTGGTGAAATATTTGTCGCACTTATGACGTTGTGGTCACTAGGTTTTCCCCACCCCAATGGTCACCTAGTATTTGACAAAGTCAACATTGACTTGGTCAACTATCATCAAAATTGCGACACTATAAAATCTATAAATATGTTTCATTTTATGAAAGTTGTGACAAGTTTTCTCTAATAATGACAGTTCAAAAAGGGTATAAGACAGTCTTCTCGATGAAAAAAAAACATGCATTTTTTTTTAGTATATGTCTGTGGGGAAGAATGTTAGAAAACATTAGAGGTGGGAAAAAAATTAAAGAGGGTGAAAAGGGTGACGGTAAATGTTATTGCCCTTGCAAAAATTGTTGTACTAGACGTCTTGAAAGAGTTTTAATACCAACAGCTAAAAAACATTGTAGAAAATATGGGCACATGGAAGGGGGATCAAATGAATATTATCCGATGGTAATTAGCTATATATATATATATTCATTATCTTTTTAAATATTTATTGTATTCTCAAAATTTTATACTGTTTTATACATGCACTATTTTTTCATGATTGTTTGTAATTATAAAGTTAGATTTTCCCCCTAACTTTATGCACAAAGCACTAAGTAGTAGCAGAAATGATGTTGTACAAGATGAAGAACTTGAAGCAGATAATGGAGATCAAGATAATGATCCCATGGAAGTAGATGACAATAATAACATAGTTCAATATGATGGTACAAATCAAATGATTCAAGACTTATTCGATCATCCAGATGAGGATCATGGGGATAGTAGTGATGCTATTTAAGATGAACCTCTGATTGAAAAGGAAAATAAACATCTTTATAAAGGGTCAAGAGAAAATATTCTCTCCACTACATTTCTACTGGTGAACTTAAAGGCTACGAATCATTTTTCGAACACTTGTATGAAAAATATCCTAAGGTATGCAATATGTTTCATCAAATCTACATAACAGTTGACTTTTCCCCATTTTTTTCAGTGTTAATTAATGTGTAAAATAAAAATGCAATATTGACAATTACTATTCTTTACATTAACTATTTATTTTTTATGTTTTAGATTGTTAGGTGAATTTCTATTACCCTTGTCAAATATTTTACCTCACACATATCGAGATTTAAATGCCATTATGAAAGACATTGGAATGGAGTATCAAAGTATAGATGCATGTATTGATAATCATATTATATATTATGGAAAACATGCATCGAAAAAATTCCCGGTATGTGGTATCAGTATATATCGAATTGATCAAGTAACAAAAATGGTCCCTCGAAAGGTTCTCTGACATATTCCCATAATTCCACATTTGCAATGAATGTTCAGGTGCCAAAGCATAGCACAGTTTATGGATTACCATGCATGAAAGAGAATTGAAGATGGTGTTCTTCAAATGCTTGCAGAAGGTTATGCATTTAAGGAAATCGCTGCAAAATGACTATAATTTACAGATGAACCTCGTAATGTTAGGCTTTCATTGGCAATTGACGGTGTTAATCCATTTAGAGAGCTTCGTCATGTTTACTCAGTGTGGCCTATTTTTGTTATCAACAATAACATTCCTCCTTGGATGTCAATAAAGAGGGAGCACATAATGTTGACAATGAGTATTCCAGGTATTTGTTTACATTAATTTTTTGAATGTAAATTTTTCATTTTTCTCTTTTTTTGCATAACATCTTTTATTTATTTATTTACATATATATACATACCATGGTAGTAATTTCGTGTAATTTGAAATAATTAGGTAAGTACCAAGTTAAATATATGAATGTGTATATCGAGCCTCTTATCGACTAGCTACTAAAGTTATGGGAGGGCATCACTATATATGACATATATAAACCAATTGGGCAGAAGATATTTCAATGCCATGGAATACTTTTATGGACAATTCATGATTCCCTAGGACTAACACATTTTTGTGGTATGTAACGTTCCATATTGCATACTTGAATAGTATATAATTAATTGAATATATCATGTATGTTGTTTAAATAATCATTTCATATATTAATAATTGACATTAATCCATTTGTTGTAGGTATTCAAACAAAGGGTAATTTTTCATGTCCAGTTTGTGGTCCTACGATAAAATCTCATTGGTCAAATTTTTTAGGAAAGGAGGTGTTTGATGAGTATAGACACTTCTCTAAGAACCATAAGTATCATACTACTAAAAAAGATCTTTTCAATGGGAAAGAAGAGACTAGACTAAAACCACAAAGAATGACACCTCGCCTATGGAAGTTGGCATATGACATAATTAATCCTTGAGGTACGCATTTTGTTTATGTATCGTAAATGGAATCATGTTTTGAAAATTTATTTTAATTATTCAATTTATTTTACCACATTTGATAAATAGTGTTCTGATTTTGTTTTATGCTTCATCAATGTTGTCGTCGTGAAGGTAGTAATAATGGGCTTCCACGAAGAATGAAATTTTATCCCACTCAATTCATGAGGTTGCCTTACTATGAGGACCTAAAAATAGTTCATTTATTTGATACAATGCATATCAGGAAGAATGTGATAGAAACATTATGGCGAATCATAGATGGCAGGAGGGATAAAGAAAAATTGTCGAAATTTGTAATGACATTCGGGAAGCCAATCATGCAATGAAAAGTGTGATCTGATCAAATAAAAATGGAGACAAAAATAACCTTCCATGTTTATTAACATAGCAGCAAAGCAATGGTGTAAAATAGGTCATTCAAAAAATTAAATTTTCCACAGGTTTTTGTTCAAACATAAAGAATATCTTAACGAAGAAAGGTGAATTTGGTGGGGTAAAAACACATGATTGGCATACCTTCATTAAGGTAATTAGTCATTTTAGTATTCATATCTATATATTGGTCATATACATTTTTTGACTACCTCTATCTCTCCCAAACGACTTTGAAAACAACATCAAACAAGTTATATATGATCTTGGAAAATACATGAGGTAAGTAACTGCACTATATATGCAAAAACAATTTCATTTTTTTGTTTTACTTAATGACATGTGTTTTAGTTGTAATGTAATATGTATTATGTTTTGCTGAAACATGTTATTTTCTTGCGTCATGATCTGTAGATGGTTTTCATTGAAAGAAATCCATGAAGATGATATAAAGTATTGGAAGAGAGAAATTCCTCGACTAATGTGTGAAATGAAGAAGTATCTACCTCCAACATTTTTCAATGCACAAGAAAACTACCTCATACACCAAGTTGAGGAGATTGAAATGTGTGGACCTGTACACAAAAAGTCAATGTGGATGGTGGAGAGGCACTTGAAATCATTGAAGGCTTTGGTTAGACAAAGAGCACGTCCTGAGGGTTCCATGGTGGAGGAATATATGGTATATGAATCCATGGTGTATATTATTCAGTATCTTCCTAAATTATCAGCATAAGCTATGCATGCAGTGGATTTCATTTGGGATGTAAACTCCATCAAAAAATTTGAAAGGGAGAAACTGTTGGGGAAAGGTACAATGAAGAAGCTAGGAGGTAATTAAATTGTGGATATTTTTAATAAATATAAATTTTCATTTTTTTGTGCATATGATCATACTCATTTAATATTTATTCTTTCATCATTTATTAATATTTACCATGGTTATAACTAATATTTAATATTGGTTAATTTTGATTTTTTTATCGGTCAGTTGCTCAAGATTGGGATGCACTACATTTATACACTGCAAACAATCTTGACTGGATGAAGGTACGAATTGATAGATGTAAAGAACGTCATGGAAGTAGGTTATCATGGAAATAAATGTCTGAATTGGTTAGAGAATCTCATCTTAATGGAGATTCTGATATTACGTAGAGGGAAATAGATTTAGCGTATTGTTTGAAAGATGGAAAGGCAGGAAAATTCACCCATTTTATTCAGTTATTTTATATTATATTAATGTGACTGTATGTGTTTTTTCTTCATATTATACTTTCCAAGTTATATAAATTTGTTTAATATCAATTGACAATGCATCTTTTACATGTCTGACATATTGCAGTTGAAACACCACAAGGCTATGTGGTGCAATGGTCATAAATTTTGCATCAAACAGTTGGATGAAACTAGAAAAAATTATGATAGTGGGATAACTGCAGTATTCCAGGTCACTAATGTTTCCTCTAGGAGTGACGGATGTCCTCGACAATATGAAAATAGATACTATGGGTTTTTGAATGATATAATTGAGTGTGACTTTTACTCCTTCAAATTAGTTTTGTTCGATGTCAAATGGTATAGATTACAAATGAATGAACATGATGAGGAAAGAACCATTATTCAACATTCCAATGAATTTCCGATGATTAAAAAACATTTTTTTAAAAGAAAATGACCGCTATGTTTTTTGCAAGTCAATGTGAACAAGTCTTTTACTCAAAGGTTCCAGGTAAGAGGGATTGGTCATTGTTGTTAGATATGATCCAAGAGGAAGGCTGGTAAAGTATATTGTAGATGAAGAAGATGATATTAAAGAAGAATATGATGTAGAGACAGAGTAGGAAGAATATGGGTCGACAGATGAAGAAAGAGGAGAAGATGAACCAGGCGTAGGAGATAATGCATCAATTCTTGATGATGATATCGATGAAGATATGCTCAAAAATGACATTGATGATGATGATGATGATATCATCAATCATTTCAAAATTGTTTCTGAACCGGATGTTGATACAGATGTCGAGTTGGATGATCAAGAAGAAGATATAGAAGAAAGATGATACAAATGTTGCGTTGGTCGATGAGGTACATAACTAGATATTTTAGTTTGTATGAATTATTCTCTTTAAATAATTTTTTATGTGGGTTAATTACATGTTTTTAAGTTTTATTTCATTTTTGTTTTGGTAGTTTCTATGCATGATTAATATTTTTATTTTGTTTATTTTCTATTTTATAGATTGGGTATGGGGAATTGAGAATAATGTGAGGAGGGGGAGGGGCCATATGAGCTTCCACCTTCATGTGGTTGGCCTTGTTTAGTAGAGAATAAATTATTCTTGAAACCAAGAGAATTTCATTCATTCATCTTTATACTCAAAGATCACTCACAAAGCCACTCTATATATCGTCTCATCTTGTCCTCATTTTGTTTTAATTTTCTCGGATGAATTTTAAAGGAAACAACTATTAAAAGACATTGTACTAGGGCTAGAGTACATGATGGGAAACAATGACCTATGAATGGGGCCAACGTTGAATTTTTTCAAAATTTTTTTGTATGCATCAAAATTTGACATGGATACTCTATTCACATTTGACATGCACCAAAATTTGACATGGATAGTCTATTCCATGTCAAATTTCAAGATAGTTCAGACAACAATTCTATAGAAGGGAATGAAAAACATTGGCAATGAGACATGCATGATGAACGTTGATGAAAATGTGGATGATATCAAATATTATGTCAGGACATCATACATCCTTGAGTCTTGAAACCTTCCCATACTATCAAGGCATGTGTCTAGTTTAACCATGTCAAATTTTGACGCATACAGGAACATATTGAAGAAATTTCAACGTTGGCCCCATTCACTGCTCACTATGTGGGGTCGGTGCATGACATTTGTGGTGGGCGAATTGGAAGTTCCATAACATTTCAAGAGACTTCCAAAAAATATTATACATATGGAAATGATGAATGATGGCAGTGAGACATCCATTATGAATGTTGATGCAAACATGGATGATCTCAAAGATTATGTACTGGGGACATCAAACATTCTTGAGTCTTGAAACCCTCCCTTACTGTCAAGACATGTTTCTAGTCTAACCATGTAAAATTTTGACACAACCATGCACAGTTTGAAGAAATTTCAATGATGTCCCCATTCACTGCTCGTTGTGCGAGGTTGATGCAAGATGACATTGGTGATGGGTGTATTGGAAGTCCCATGACATTTCAAGAGACTTCCGACAAAGATTATATAGATGGCAATAACGAATGATGACAATGAGACATCCATTATATTGAACGTTGATGCAAACATGGATGATGTCAAATATTATGTGGGGACATCAAACATCCTTAAGTCTTGAAACCCTCCCATACCACCAAGGCAACTATCTAGTCTAACCATGTCAAATTTCAATGCATACAGGAATTAAAGCTTCTGCGACATCAACTCAACTTGGTAATTCAATAATCAAATAAAGTGGTTAAATCCACTTTAACCATGAGAATCAACAATAGATCCACTTGAGTTAATGAATTCAATTTATTGATGTTTCATCCATTGGGGTTGCAAGCTAGGAATCAAACCTACTAGAAATTGGCATTGGCAAGAGGAATGGAATTATGATTATGTTCAAAATTATCCATTTTGTGTTTCTAGTGTTACCCCTCATTTTACATGAGGCCTACACTAGTATTTTTTCACTACTCTTATGATTTTCATCACAAAGGTATATTTACAAGTTGATCTTTAGATGGCCTAGGGGTTTCATGGTTTTATGTCCTAGATCATGAAGGAAGATGCCCACTTATGTTTATGCTTATTATTGAGGACACCCACCTTTCTTGGAGCCTTATTACACTTGCTTTCATTACGATTCCTCATGTGGGAACCCCTCTTGCAAACTCACCTTGCATTGCATTTGGGCGGTGGTGCGACCTCCCTCTCTCGTAGCACGACCGCTCTCACCAGGACCTCCTTCCTCTTGGCCCGAAGAGTTCTAAGACTCTTCTATTCCATTCTCGGAAATCTGCAACCCACAGTTCCTTCACACTGCTCTCCGCTTTTAATCTATCGGAGAATCGGAACCTCGCCCTTCGCAAGTTCAACCGTCGAGTGTTATCCCTCCGGATCCCCGAGACCTGAGTTCAGTCAATGCTGACTTTCCTTTCACCTATGGGGACTTCATCCCCATCGCAACTTCACTATGTCACAACTTCACTTCTCACGAGGTCAACCACTTGGCTCTCTGACTTCCGAGTCCCGAGATGTCGAAGCGCCGATATCCCCTATCGCGACTTCGTGATCTCGTCTCTCGCGACTTCAACCACCCAAGTATTGGGATTCAATCTTCCGAGCTCCAAGCTCGTAAAATTTTGCCACCTGTCTTCCACTACTCCTTGTGGCCCACGCTTCTTGCATCATTGTCGGAGTATCACCTCTCGCTACTTCGCAACTCCTGCTGTCCAAATTTCCGACGCTTTCTCACGAGATCCCGAGACGCAGATTCTGCTTCTCTGAACCTCGAACCCTTTCAAATCTGCGCTGTAGCCTCCTTGCACCTCTGCACGATACCACGGATCTCAGCAACTCACGAAATCTCCTCAGAGAATTTCTTCCATCCGTTCCTTCTATAGATAAATCTACGAGATGAAACAACCTATCTTCTCCGTGAAGACTTGTTCACCTGCATGTAAGTTCCAGCGCTTGCTCGAACACTTCAAGCACAAACTTCTCCCTATGCAATCCTTCGACAAATTCGAAGGTCTTTCCTTCCAACCTTTTCCAAGACTTAAACCTTCCTGGAACTTCTTCTGCACGCACTCCTTGTGGAAAACCTTCAACAACTCTCAAGTGTTGAAGCTTCGACTTTGCGCACTCCTACAGCAACAGTCTGTCAACTCCCTTTGCTCAGAATCACAACTCTGAGTCTTCGTCTAGCCTGTGCATGCCTTGCATGGCTCTGAGCCTATCTGCACTCCTGGGAACATAGAACAAAAGTCTCTTCTATCTGAACCCTACAGTCACGCACTCCTTGCGGACAATTCAACTGCACTCCTTGCAGGAATCCTCTGGTTCAAGATAGAAAAACAATTGAACTAACTCCTAGTTCTCATAGAATTCATATCAACCATGAAATCACATACACAGCATATAAAAGCAATGCATGACAAGAAGCAAATACTCATAAGCACAACATCAATATACAGAGAAACAATACATAACCATGAGATTGAATCAAAGCTTTCTTCTATTAATTCAATGCATGTACATGGGTGTTCTCAACAATTCTCTGCTTGCGCTTCTGCTCTATTCTTAGAATGCTTCCTCGATCAATTCTCAATTATTATTACAATGTACAAAGAAGGGTGTCTATATCCGTTTGCCCTCACGAATTTATAGCTATCAAATCTGCAATAAATTTCCTATCTAACAGCATTAAAACTATTAAATGCCTTCCTATCTACTAAGGACGAGAGCTATCTGCTCAAGGTCCATTACAATACAAGTGAGCTTCATTAAAGAGCGGTGAAACAACTTCCAAGTGTTCCTCAAAATGTGTGCTGGCGCTGTTCAGCTGTCTTTCACTTGATGAGTGAGTGATGCTCCTGCATCATACTCCTCGGCTCAAAATTTTTTCATGGGCTCCTGTCCATGAGCTCCTGCACGGTCTGTCGATGCTTCTGTAGCATTGCTTCTATCTCCTAGCTAGCATCCTCCACTGGGTGATTCTTCCATTTCACCAGGTACTCGAAGTACTTCTTTTTCCTGGTCTTCTTTCCTACTCGCTTGTCCAGTATGCACTCCATCTGCGGCTTCTCTGCAACTGGCATCTGCTTCGTCCACTAGATCACTGGTTCCTCAGCTCCAACTTCTGCTTCTCCAACTCTGTATGGGTATAAATCTGCGATATTGAATATCGTAGATATCCCAATGCCATCCGACAACTCAATTTCATACGCGTTTTCTCCAAACTTCTTCAGGACTCTGCATGATCCGATTTTCTTCATCTTCAGCTTATTGTATGTTCCCCTTGGGAATCTTTCTTTCCTCAGATGTGCGAGAACAAGATCGCCAACCTCAAACTGAAGTTGTCTTCTATGCTGATCTGCTCTGCGCTTGTACTCTTGGTTTGACTCTTGCAGTCGCTGCTTCACCTTGCTGTGAAGTTCTTTCATCGCCTCAGTGAACTCTTATGCACTAGTGCTACTAGTCACAGTGTGATATGAATCTCTGATTTCAGAAACACCTCTCAGTTGTGTCCCATACACAATCTGGAATGGACTTTTTCCTGTACTCCGATTCACAGAATCATTGTACACAAACTCTGCCTGTGGAAATACGTTGTCCTAGCTGCCATGGTGTTCAGTCACCAAGCTCCTCAGTAAATCTCCCAGACTTCTGTTCACTACCTCCGTTTGTTCGTCTGTCTAAGGATGATAAGCAGAACTAAATTCCAAGTTAGTCCCTAGCTTCTTCCATAGCGTCCTCCAAAAATGACCTATGAATTTCGTGTCTCTGTCCGAAACTATGCTTTTCGGCAACCCATGAAGTCTCACAACCTCTTTGAAAAACAAGTTCGCGATGTGTGTCGCATCACTGGTCTTTTGACACGGAACGAAATGTGCCATCTTCGAAAACCTGTCTACCACCACAATGATAGAATCAACGCCTCTTTGCATCCTTGGCAAACCCAATACAAAATCCATGCTTATCACCTCCCATGGTCTCTCTGGTATGGGAAATGGCTGATAAAACCCTGCATTCTGCTTTCTTCCTTTGGAATTTTGACAAAATCGACATCTATCAACAAATATCTTGACATCCGCTCTCATGCCTAGCCAAAAATATGATTCGCTCAGCTTTGCGAACGTTTTGTCATGGCCGAAATGTCCTGCTAAGCCTCCACTGTGCTTCTCTTTCACCAAGTTCTCCCTCATGGAGCAATCTGGAATACACAGTTGATTGATTCTAAACAGCAATCCCTCCTGGATCATGAAATATGTCCATGGGCTTCTATCTCTGAGAACTGGATTCTCAGCTACTTTGTACGCTTCCCCAAAATCTACATCTCCTGCGTACATGTCCCTGAGATCTTCAAAACCCAATGTTTGAATCCGGAACTCCTGCAGTACCAAACATTTTCTGCTCAAAGCATCAGCTACTTTGTTTGCAGTGCCTGCAATATGCTTAATCACAAATGTGAAATTTTGCATATACTCTACCCATTTTTTATGCTTCTGGTTCAACTTATCTTGTTGACTTATAAACTGCAATGCATGATTATCACTGTACAATACAAATTCCTTGGGTATCAAGTAATGCCTTCACTTATTTAACACCTGTATGATAGCATAAAACTCATTATCATACGTGGAGTATTTCAGCTTCGCTTCATCTAGCTTCTCACTGAAATAGGCAACTGGCCTATCTTCTTGACTCAAGACCGCTCCTATGGCATATCCACTCGCATCACACTTCACCTGGAAGGTTTTCATAAAATTCGGCAATACCAAAATCTGTTGCTCTGTGATCTTCCACTTCAACAGATTGAAGCTTTCTTCAGCCTCTGCTGTCCAGTGAAAATTTTTATGCCGCTTCTTCACTGTGTCCATCATCGCTGCGCTAATTCCACTGAAATTCCTGATGAACTTTCGGTAGAAACTAGCCAATCCATGGAAACTTCTCACCTCAAAAACATTTCTCGGTGATGGCCAATTCTTTATCACTTCCACATTACTCGGATCCATCTTTAGCTCATTCGCCGAAATAACAAAACCCAAATAAATGAGCTCTGTCTTCAGAAATGAGGACTTCTTCATATTTATCAACAACTTCTCCTGTTGTAGCCTCTTCATCACAATGGCTAAATGCTTCAAATGTTCATCCTTTGTCTTACTGAATATCAGTATATCGTCCAGATATACGACGACAAATTTCCCGATGAATTCCCTCAGGACTTCATTCATCAGTCTCATGAATGTACTCGGTGCATTTGTCAAACCAAACGGCATGACCAACCATTCGTACAAACCTTCGTTCGTCTTGAATGTCGTCTTCCATTCCTCGCCCTCTCTCATGCGAATCTGATGATATCCGCTCTTCATATCAATCTTCGAAAAGAAATTTGCCCCACTTAGGCAATCCATCAGATCATCCATTCTCGGCAGTGGAAACCTGTACCTGATGGTAATCTTATTTATCTCTCTGGAGTCTGTAAAAATTCTCCAGCCTCCATCCTTCTTCGAACTTAGTACTGTCGGAACAGCACACAGACTCAAGCTTTCTCTAACTAGTCCTTTATCCAACAAGTCTTCGACCTGTCTCTTGACCTCTTCATTTTCCTGCGGCGTTAATCTGTACGCTTCTTTATTCGGCAAACTGGCCCCTGGTATGAGATCAATGTGATGACTCACACTTCGCATTGGTGGCAATGAATGAGGTAATTCATCCACGATGATGTCAGCGAACTCTCTCAACAGTTCCTGAATCTCATCTGGCAATTCGTCCACTCTTGTGCTAGTCAGAACAATTCTCGGTTTTCCGACCACAAAGAATTGTGGATCTTCTCCCTTCTCCATCTCTGTGAGAAGTTCCTTCCCGCTCATGAGAAGTATTGTGTTGCTCACTTCCGGCTTCACCTCCTTATCCTTTATTGGAAGCAACCTATATATCCTCCCATCCTTCTCCAAGGTGTATGTGTTCATCCTCCCGTCATGAACCACATTTATGTCATATTGCCATGGTCTACCCAGCAATAGATGACATACATCCATGGGAATAACATCGCATAGTATTTTATCAGTATATCCACCGATACTGAATCCAGCTAAACATTGTTTAGTGACACTCACCTGATGACCCTTCTATAGCCATGAAACTTTATATGGACTCGGGTGATCAATAGTCTCCAGTTCCAACTTCTCCACCATCTCGGTTGAAACGAGATTATCGGTGCTCCCACTGTCAACAATAACCTTGCATTTCCAACCCTTGGTCTTGCAAGTTGTTCTAAACAGTCTGGTCCTTTGAACTGCATCTTGCACCTCCTTCTCAGGTGTCAAAAGGACTTTATGCACAGTCAGTGACTTCCCACTTCCTGCGTCTTCATTCTCAACATCACGCCTCTGCGCTTCAGTGATGTGAGCTTCTCCTCCATCTTTCTTCCTCTCTAGACACTTGAAATATTTATGCCCATCCTTTCCACATGTAAAACATGTGATTACTCCTCCTCGGCCTCTTCCTCTACCTCTGGTACGAGGAAAAGTATTTGCATCAGCATATCCTCCACCTTCTGTCTGCTTCCTTCTTGGTTCAGCCTGCTAGCGTTGTTGTGAGGTTCCACCCCTTTCAGCCTTACCCTGAGGTTTCTTCCATTTCTCTTTGGGCTTCTGGTATTTCTCCTGGGCAACTGCCTTGCCTCTGGTCTGACTCCTGCCTCGCCCTCGCTGTCCTTGCTTTTGGCTCAGCTTCTCCTCGGCTTTTAGAGCCATCTGGTAAGCATCCTCTACCATCCTGATAGTAGCCATGCTTATCTCATCCTGAATGTCATATCTCAAACCATTAAGATATCTCGCTACCTTCTCATCATTGCTCTCCCGATGACCTGCTCTGATGTTCAGACGATAGAATTCCTCAGTGTATTCTTTCACTGTCATCATTTTCTGCCTCAGGTTCTGCATCCGCCTGAACATATTTATCCGATAGTCTCTTGGGATTAATTTCGCTTTCATCTTTGAAATCATTCGATCCCAACTCTTGATCTTCTGCTTGCCCTTGCAGCGTCTGTCTTCTTGTAGCTCATCCCACCACAATGCTGCATGTCCTTTTAACTTTGTAACAGCATGTCGGACTTTCTTATCTTCTTCCACATCTTCATAATCGAAGTATGTGTCAAGAGCCCTGATCCAGTCTAGTAACTCTTCTGCATTCAGACTTCCTGCATAAGCTGGAATGTCCATTTTCATCTTGGAGCTCATCCTGGCGATAGCTATAATCAATCGCTCTGTGGATGCATCTTCGACTGCGACCTCTGCTTCATGTCCAGCTTCCTCTTCGACTTCGGAGTCGCTAAGATCTCCTGCACCAACTCCGCATCTCTGCGTTGTCTCCATATCTTTGAGTCTCGTCCTGAGATCTCTTATCTGGCACTCCATTTCTGGATTCCCTATCAGCCTACCTCTTCTTCTCACCTCCCTGTCCTCTGGGTTGGGTGCTTGTATTTCTCTTCTGGGCAGCATGGCGTAATCTCCTTCTCTGCTTTAGAAAGAAAAGAAATTCCTTCTCTGATACCACTTGGTGCGACCTGGCTCTCTCGTAGCATGACCGCTCTCACCAGGACCTCCTTCCTCTTGGCCCAAAGAGTTCTAAGACTCTTCTATTCCCTTCTCGGAAATCTGCAACCCACAGTTCCTTCACACTGCTCTCCGCTTTTAATCTATCGGAGAATCAGAACCTCACCCTTCGTGAGTTCAAACGTCGAGCATTATCCCTCTGGATCCCGAGACCCGAGGTCAGTCAACGCTGGCTTTCCTTTCGCCTATCGGGACTTCGTCCCCATCGAAACTTCGCTATGTCGCAACTTCGCTTCTCACGAGGTCAATCACTTGGCTCTCTGAATTCTGAGTCCCGAGATGTCGAAGCGTCGATATCCCCTATCGCGACTTCGCAATCTTACCTCTCATGACTTCAACCACCCAAATATTGGGATTCAATCTTCTGAGCTCCGAGCTCACGAAATTCTGCCACCTGTCTTCCACTACTCCTTGTGGCCCATGCTTCTTGCATCACTGTCGGAGTATCGACTCTCGCGAATTCGCAACTCCTGCTGTCCAAATTTCCGATGCTTTCTCACGAGATCCCGAGATGCCGATTCTTCTTATCTGAACCTCGAACCCTTTCAAATCTATGTTGTAGCCTCCTCTCACCTTTGCATGATCCCACGGATCTCAGCAACTCGCGAAATCTCCTCGGAGAATTTCGTCCGTCCGTTCCTTCTATAGATAAATCTACGAGATGAAACAACCTATCTTCTCCGTGAAGACTTGTTCACCTGCATGCAAGTTCCAACATTTGCTCGAACACTTCAAGCACAAACTTCTCCCTGTGAAATCCTTCGACAAATTTGAAGGTCTTTCCTTCCAACCTTTTCCAATACTTAAACCTTCCTGGAAATTCTTTTGCATGCACTCCTTGCGACAAACCTTCAACAACTCTCAAGTGTTGAAGCTTCGACTTTGCGCACTCCTGTAGCAACAGTCTGTCAACTCCCTTTGCTCAAAATCGCAACTCTGATTCTTCCTCTAGCCTACACACACCTTGCACGACTCTGAGCCTATCTGCACTCCTGGGAACTTAGAACAAAAGTCTCTTCTATCTGAACCCTGCAGTCACGCACTCCTTGCGGACAATTCAACTGCACTCCTTGCAGGAATCCTCTGGTTCAAGATAGAAAAACAATTGAACTAACTCCTGGTTCTCATAGACTTCATATCAACCATGAAATCACATACATAGCATATAAAAGCAATGCATGACAAGAAGCAAATACTCATAAGCACAACATCAATATACAGAGAAACAACACATAACCATGAGATTGAATCAAAGCTTTCTTCTATTAATTCAATGCCTGTACATGGGTGTTCTCAACAATTCTCTGCTTATGCTTCTACTCTATTCTCAGAATGCTTCCTCAATCAATTCTCAATTATTATTACAATGTACAAAGGAGGGTTTCTATATCCATTTTCCCTCACGAATTTCTAGCTATCAAATCTACAATAAATTTCCTATCTAACAGCATTAAAACTATTAAATGCCTTCCTATCTACTAAGGATGAGAGCTATCCACTCAAGGTCCATTACAATACAAGTGCGCTTCATTAATATGAATTCATTAAAGAGAGATGCAAAAACTTCCAAGTGTTCCTCAAAATGTGTGTTGGCGCTGTCCAGCTGTCTTTCGCTTGATGTGCTAGCTTGCTTGATGAGTGAGCGATGCTCCTGCATCAGGCGGCCAGCCTTTCCCAGGCTGTCTTGAAAAAGTTAAGTCGAAGCCAAAATTTCTCCTTATCCGGTATCCAAATCGTCTTCTTACCTAGTGCTCCCTTGTGTGGCTATTTTTGTGTTTTTGTGCCTTTCATGTGGGTGGGCACACCTCTTGCCAACTCGCCTTGAGTTGTGTTTGGGAACTTTGCCTCATTTTTGTTACGTTTCCTCTTATGGGAACCCCTCTTGCCAGCTCACCTTGCCTTGCCTTTGGGCACCCTGCCTTGTTTTCGTTATGATTCCTCATGTGGGCTCCCCTCTTGCAAACTCACCTTGCATTGTGTTTGGGTGCCTAGCCTTGCCCGAGCCATCTTGAAAAAGTTAATTCGAAGCCAAAATTGCTCCTTATCCGGCATATGGCTCATCTTCTTTCCTAGTGCTCCCTTGTGTGGCCCTTTTCTTGTCTTTCATGTGGGTGAGCGCACCTCTTTCCAACTCTCCTTGCATTGTGTTTGGGCACTCGTGACTCTGCCTCATTTTTGTTACGTTTCCTCTTATGGGAGCCCCTCTTGCCAACTCTCCTTGCCTTGCCTTTGGGAAGCCTGGATTTTTTACGATTTCTCATGTGGGCGCCCCTCTTGCAAACTCACCTTGCGTTGAATTTGGGCGCCCAACCTTTCCTAGGCCATCTTGAAAAATTCAAGTCGAAGCCATTTGTAGGTCACTAGACATGGGAAAAAGTGACACAATTTCGATCACAAATTGGTTGACACAAGTTTTAAGTTTGCATCAGTCTTTCTTCATTTTTCTTTCAGGTTATGCATTGTATATTATACATTAATGTATCTGTGTCATAGTTGTGATGAAAAATCCCTCTTTTTTCATTCATTGTTTAATCAACACAATACAAATATGTCCTTGCAGTACTAGATGTGGCAACATGTGTACTGTCAAACGAATTTTAAGAGGAACAACAAAAAGACATTGTACTAGGAGTACTAGACATGGGAAACAATGACCTACGAAGGGGGGCAATGTTGAAATTTTTTCAAATTGTTTCTGTATGCACTGCAATTTGACATGGACAGACTATTCACATGCCTTAATGATATGGGAGGGTTTCTGGACTCAAATTTGACTCATGAACCCACTTGTTTCCATCATCAATTCATCGTGCAAACCATAAACCCTATATTTATTTCAAATTAGTGCACAAATTGGTTGACACAAGTTTTAAGTTTCCATCAGCCTTTCCTCATTTTTCTTTCAAGTCCTATATTGTATATGTGTCATAATTGTGATGAAAAATCCCTCTTTTTTTGTTCATTGTTTAATCAACATAATTAATAAAAATATGTCCTTGTAGTACTAGATGAGGGAATGTGTGTATTGTCGAACAAATTTTAAAAGGAACAACAAAAAGACATTGTACTAGGACTAGACATGGGCAATAATGACCTGCGAATGGGGCCAACGTTGAAATTTTTTCAAACTGTTTCTATATGCATTGAAATTTGACATGGATAGACTATTCACATTCCTTAATGATATGGGAGGGTTTATGGACTCAAATTTGACTCATAGTACACCCACTTGTATTGGTAGATGAATTAAGGGATTAGCTTAAGACACCTTTCACAACCCTGTAGGGGACTTATGCTTGTGTTTGAATGTCATTTGAGTTGATGAATAATGGTGCAACATTTCAGAGGGTCATGGATAATTCCTACCATGATTTGATTGGTAAGACAATGGTTGATTATCAATATGATCTCACTATTTATTCCAAGGTTAGGGAAAAACATGTGTTCCATATTAAAGAATTTTTATCATGTAGAATGTATGGAATATTTATAAACCCCCCAAAATTGTTGTTTTATATGGAATATTTATAAACCCCTAAATCCTATAACATCTAATACTTAATTAGTCTCTAAATTCTATAACTGCTAACCATATAATCACTAAATCTTAGAACCACTATCATCCATAACCCCTAATATAACTCCAATAATGTCTAACTCTTTATAGAACCTACTTCCTAACATTAATGTAACCTTTAACACCTAACTATTATAACTCAATCACACCTAACCTCTATAAACCCTAATATAACCCATCACTTGTTCATTTCTATAAATTTTTAGATGGGGAGACCCCACTTGGTCAATTATAGAAATTGTTCTAAGATATATGACCAAAGTTTTATAGAAACTATTGGGTTGTACAAAGGAGTCAAATCAAGCATTATGGGAATATCAAACATTACGAACTTTGATATCATCAACCTAGTTGAAGAAAGTATGGTGTATGAAGTCCTTGTGGGAAGAACTTGGGGAAGAAGAATGAAAGAAAAAATCTCTATAGAGAAGGATAGGATAAATCTCAAAGGAAATGGAGGAAGAATTATCATACCCCTATACCTTGAGGAAGTTAAACCTTGGTCAAAATAGTGGGAAGAATAATATGGAATTAATGAGTTGTATCGGGACCTAAATGAAAATGATGAGCATATTAAACCTAATTTCATAGGAGAGGTGCATTAAGGGTCCTTAATATATATGGGTTATAATTTGAGCATTGAGCTCTATGAATAGTGGATGGAAATCTATGACTCTAGAGAGAGGGTATGTTGGAGTATTTATGCTATCCCCAAGGATAATGTCAAATATTTCTTATCAATAAGGGAAATACCACTTGTTTTTTAGAATAATATTAGAGAATACACACATCTGATTGGACATTGTGATGAGATGTTATGGCCACATATGTTCCCAAATAAAATATTAGAAGATATAACATATAAATGGTACAAGGTATATGAGGAAAAAGGTGAGACATGGAAATGGAAAACATTTAAAGGAATTTTTATAAAAGACTTCTCCTTTTTCCATAGTAGGTGACAGGATTAGTATTGATTTCTATTCTTGATGATTTATTAGGCTATAATAAAGTTTTGGTAGATGAATTAAGGGACTACCTTAAGACACCTAACACCTAACTATTATAACTCAATCACACCTAAGCTCTATAAACCCTAATATAACCCATCACTTGTATAACCTTTTTACCCTTGTAATTCATAACCATTATCCTCTATAACTTAACCCATGTAACCCCTTACCTCCAACATGCATAAGTGTTAATTATTAACTCATATAACACACTCATAGGCTTGTAAGCAACCCATACAATGGACTCATGTGTTGGCTCGAGCACTAGTCATTAATCAAGGATCTTGAGCTCAAGAATATTCAACAATATCTTGAGGCACAACTTGTTTTCCTTCCTTGACCATGATCAATATCCTATGTGTATACTCAATGCACAAAACCTCCTAATGGAGTCCATATATTCCAAATCTGATGCTAAAAAACCCTTAGCTTATAGGGCTTGTGTTATGGTAATTTGTAGGTGTTGTTCATGGTGATTGATCCTAAAAAGTGATGTTTAAGGAATAAAGTCCAAGTTTTTTCCTCCCAGCCTAACCATGGAATTTGAGATCAATAAGGTTTAGTTAGGGCTTAAGACCCTTCTTTCCCCCTTAATCTGCATGTTAAGCCCTCAAGACCCATTTCTATTGTACTTGTATCCCTCAAATAGTCTAAAAATAACCTACAAGGGTCCTATGTGATGGTTCAAGGACTCGTCCAACACTATATCCTGAGAAGTTGTGTGGGTTGTAGTTTTTGTTCATATATGTTAAGCCTAATAATGTTCACTTAGGGAACACGTCCCTTGTTTCCATCCCTTGACCTTGGTTAGACCTTAAGACCCATTCTTAGTTCAAATTAAAACTAACTTATTCATGGTGCCAAAATACCACTTTGAGGTGAACGATAAGTTACATAGGTCATATATGGTGGTTTGAGTACTTGTTTATGGTTCTTGAGATTGAGAAGCAAGGTTTGGGGTTGAAGACTCTTGTTTCCTTTCATCAACTATAGTCATGAGCCAGCTAAGACCCATCCATGATGAAGAAGACCTCATAATGTCACCCATATTCAACTTGGATGCCAAAGACTCCCTAGAGAGGATGCATGTCATGGTTTTTAGGTGTTCTCGATGGTGGTTGAGCTTGAGAAGGTTTATTTATGGATTTAGGCCATTGTTTCCAAATTTCCATGTTTATGCCTCTACACCCATTTTCAATGTACAAAACCTAATCATGATGCCTATATCCCTCTTAAAGGACAAATTTTTGTTATGTTGGTTTGATGACTTGTTCAAGGCTCTTGAGCTTCAAAATATTCAACAATATTATAAGGCACTTGTTTTCATTTTTTGATGATAAATAAGGTATTGTGACCCATCCGTGGCCTTGTGTGGTGACCTGAGGAATTGTTCATGGTGCTTGAGCTATATATGATATGTTTGGGGCTTGAGTTGTTGTTTCCTTCCCTTGATCATGGTTAAGGGATTGCGACTTGTTTCCCTACCAAAACCATGGTCAAGGCCCCGAGACCCATATGTAGTATGAAAAACATATAAATGGCATTTATTTCCAAATATTAGTCCAAAGGCATTTAAGTGAGAGCTCATGTCATGGTTTCTAGGTGTTTTTCATGACACATGAGCTTGAGAAGGTTCAATTATGGCTTAAGTCATTTACTCCCCCCTTAACCATTTTTAGGTGTTAAGACACATTTCTAAGGAACAAAACCTACTCGTGGCACTTGTATCCTACTCGGAGGCCTTCAAGGAAGCCTTGCAAATGAGTGATGTGTTGGTTTGAGGACTTATTTGAGGCTCTCAAGCCTAAAAATATTCAACAAGATCCTAAGGCACTTGTTTTTCTTCCTCAGCCATGGTTAAGGCCTCTCTACCCGTCCTTACTACAAAAAACCTCCTAATGGTGTCCTTATCCAACTTTGATACTAAGGACCCCCTAGAGAGGGATTGTGTTGTGCTTTCTAGGTGTTGTTCTTACTCAATGTAGTTAAAACATTAGCAATACCAAACTTCATGAGTACTAGCCACCAATGTTTCTCACTAAATGACTTTAGTCAACACAAGCAACCAACCAACCACCCTTTTCCTAGGAGGCTGCCATGAGTTGGGGTAATCTATTTGGGAAATTTTCCTAGGACCTTGCAAATTTTCCTAGGAGGTCGCCAAGGCATAGATACACTAGGAGAATCCTTGACTTGTTGAATGCCCTTAGGATTTGTGATATTCCATGATAAGTTATTTTGATTGGAGAGTTGATGAAATGGTTGAATGTTGTGAGAGAAATGTTGAATGACTTTTCTATAGAAATTCATTCCACCAAGGATTAATAAATTTTTTATATATGTATTATTAGAGGGATTGGGCCAACCCTGAAGGACATTGACCTTAGCTAGATATGTATTCACAATAGAATTAGCAATACCAAAAGTCATGAGTACTAACCACCAGTATTTCTCACTAAATGCTTTTAGTCAACACAAACAACCAACCACTACACTAATTTTTTTATCTTTGAAGGAATATAGAAACTCCATACCATGCTATGGAAACCACCCTTTTCCTAGGAGGCTGCCATGAGTTGGGGTAATCTATTTTGCAAATTTTCATAGGACTTGTACCTAGCTCCATTATTCTATAGGCTTGGG
>ML788905.1:52644-93430 GCA_009831015.1 Picea engelmannii
AATTAATTAAATTTAAAAAATAAAAATACAAAACAACAAAGTAGTATGATGAATAAGAATTAGAGGTGCGACTATAAATAGGTTGTTGGTTTTCCCGGTTTGGGTTTCTAGGGTAAATCTCTATGTATATGTGTGATTGAAATTGTGTTCTTTATGTTTTTTTTAAGAATATGTCTGCATTGCATTACTGTAAAATGTTTAAAACATAGATTTGGTATCAAAACGATTATTAGATTCAGGGTACTCCTTTGTGTCTAAGGATTTGGCTCAATTCCATGTTAAACATTGTTACAATGGGATCTCTAAAATAACGATTCTTGTGGTAAAAAGAAATGGTGAGAAATTACAAAATAGAGATCAAACAATTCAATGGGAAAATTTTTGAGCCATGGAATCTCAAGATGGAAGATATGTTGGTAGACAAATATCAATGGGTCATTGTGGATCCATGTACTACACCTATAGGAATGTCAACAAAAGACTAGGAAGAGTTGGATTGGAAGGAAAAGAGAACAATATGGTTGTGTCTCTTAGATTTGGTATTACTGAATGTGTGAGGGGAAGCTACAACCAAGGAATTATGGAATAAGTTAGGGGATTTGTATCATTCTAAGTCCCTGATAAGCAAATTGCTCCTGTGGAAGAATTTGTACAACCTGAGGATGAAATATGGAGACTTAGTGACAAAGTATCTGAATGCATTCAATGCTATGGTAAGTCTATTATTGTCTATTGATATTAAGATTTGTGATGAAGATAAGTGTATTAGTTTATTGTTCTATTTACCAAACTCATGGGATAGTATGTTTATGGACATAGGAATTAATGAAACTACTTTAAGTTTCAACGATGAGGTCTCATGTAATGACTAACATACAATCCATCAAGCATATTTGACTAGGGAGAAAAAAATAAATCGCCATTTTTTTTTTGAAATCAGTACAATTTTTTTTCGAAAATTCATTTATTGGGCCAAGTTGCTAAATTCCCCTCTTCCTATTTATAGGGCCCATTTTAGCCAACTCAAGTTATATAATGATAATGCAATAAAGGTCATATGTATATAAATGGCATACATATTAGATACTACAATAAAGGATACCAATTAAACTAACAATGATATTTATATTATAGTATACAATTTGGTTCTAACTGTACAAAACTCATCCCTCCTACTTGAACGAATGAAAAGAGAATCAAAAGCCAAATCCATAGACATGATGAAATAGTACAACATCCTACACATTAATATAACCCAAAATTTGTTTAACTATAACCAACTGCTTGAGATACTGCAAGATTTGAAATAATACCATTGACAAATACTAGAACCCATTCCTCTAATTAACTAGAATTTGTTGGCATCATGTAATCTGATGGTCAACACTTGAAGATGTTTCCTTGTTACATACATAACCAAGAAATACAACAATGATAATTCAACTCTAATTGCAATTTCCAGTATAAGTAATAATACAAAAAAAATGTTGTACAGAAGAGATTCAATTCTTACTGGAAATATATTATGCTAGAATGTTAAAAAAATGTATTTTGATGGTAACAACTAAAACAAAAACTACATCCAATAAATTATGATGTAAAAACCCACTTTTAACCTGATAATTTTAACGTGTCTTCTTGGAAAGCTATTCTATTTGTGCATATAATTACCCACACAAACCTATGGTCAAATATAGTATTGCATGTTGACTTGAAACAAAATTAAATAACAATCCATCTAAACAACTATATATATATATATAAGGGGGAATATTTCATTGACTTAAAAAAGTGTGTAAACATGCTAGAATATTACATCTATTCCCAAATTCAAAGAGTGAGCTCCCATACTGCTCAACCCAAAATCAAAATTTCCCACCAACTAAAAGACATAGGTTTTAGGTACAAAATGTTTACCATAGTGCTAAACAATATAAACTCTGTAGAAAACCCCTAGGATACTAGTGCACAAATAGATCATAAACTTTGCAAATAAGCACATGCCTCCTCTTGTGGCTTGTGTGTCGACCTGGTATGCGCAATGGGAATGGTAAAAAGTTGTTTTAACATTGATTCAATGTTATGGTTCAAGAGATGGATAATATGTAGGGGCCTCAGTGGAGTAAATAACCCCAAAAATTTGTTGCCATTAAAACATTGTTATGATTCATGGAATAGGATGAAATCAGGAGACCATGTTGATGATGATAAACCATGATTTTTTCCTTGTAGCCTGATTTGCATAGAATTCCACCTCTCTGATGTTGACCTTGAGGGAATGGAGAAGCTCAACCTTGTGGAATTTATGAGTTTCTTTTCGTATTCTAAGAAAATCGATCTGATTTGATTGTTGTTAGGGAGAGTTTTCATCCTTGCATGATTGATAATAATCTTTGAATCACCTATCACTATAAGATTATGGATGCCCTAATAATTAGCCAAGAAGACACCCTTGTAGATTGTGTAAACTTCATCTTGATTATTGGTGGAATGTTTGATATTCCAAGAGAAATATAACTCGAAGTTTCCTCTGGGATCCTAGAGTACACTACCTTCCCCTACAAGCTCCATCAATATGAAGAATTTGTCTAGCTTGAGACTCCCTCCATAGCAGGAAATCCACAGGAGAAAGTTGAAGCTGTCATGAAGGTATAAGGGGGTGGAGAACAACAAGGGGAGGAAGCATATTGAATTGTTGGAACCACACCTCCTCCCTATTGTCAACGGGTTGTAGAGAAAATATTTTCTTACTTTGGAGTTAAGGTGCTTTGATAAGAGGCTAATATCGTTTCCTACAACAACAAATGGGGGGTATTTTTCTTTAAGGAATAGTTCTTTGGTGTCAAAAAGACAATTTTTCCAATAGATGTGTTTTGGACGAGTGACCTGTAACCTTTTGAACATAGGCTTATTTAGGAAAGAGACACTATAAGAGAAATTCCACCTGCTAAAGATATTTCCAATGAAAGAAGGACATCAAGCTCTTTGATACAATCCTTGAAGTGCCACCTACCACACAACCTAGGAAAAAGAACATTCCAAAAACAAAAGTAGTGAAGTCTCTTAAGAATCATTACAAATAAATCTCTTGAATGGACCTTTGAGTCCCTTTTTAATTAAGTTTTCCCCTACTAATAATTTTCCATGCGTCAGGGTCCAACTGAAGATGTTTACTTTTGGTAGACCATCCTGATCCCAGACATTTCTCCACATGGATGAGGGAGGGGGGACAAAAACTTGGGTCAGGAGAATTTATGTAACATCTCGTTCTACTAATCACACTTGTATTGACTTATTCTTTGAGGACACTTGCGTGCACGTTATTCGATTATGGTACATTATGATTTTGTCTCGATTATGATTTATATATGATGATGATAATGTATTGTGATTTATATGTTACTTTTAGATGTACATGTATTGATAGATATTATTGGCGAGTTATCCTGAGTGTGCAGGACACATGGTAGGTTATGGATGTTGATGGAATCAATGGCATTCCTTGGACTTCAGATTGAGTCAAGGAGTGGATTGAATTTTGTATGAGTATTTCATTTTTCGCACATGTGATATATGATTGATTACAATATTATTTATGTATATGGATTATTGACACTATTTTTGTTAGTGGATGTAGGCTTTACAATGCTTTCTAATCTGACTCACATAAGGAGTAAAGGGGTCACACACAGAAACCAGACATTTGAGGGAGAGGTGTGGAAACATCTCTGTCACAACCTACTAGCACTCCTGTCAAGACCTAAATTGTAGGTTAATGATTACCTAGATCTAGAGGTACACGATGCCATGAGGGTAGACTGAGACAGTCGCTCACAAGGAAATCTAAGGGGTGCACAATAAGGTGGAATCCTTATTCCTTAGAAGCCCTTATTCTCTCACACGATCGATGAAATGGAGTGTTGACTCCAAGGGTCGGACAAACTTCCAAAACCAGTCAAAGGTGAGTGGCACCCTTAGAGCATGGAGGTGCATCTTGAAGGGCACACCGTGAAATTAAATTATGAGTCAATTAAAATCTAGACGACCTAGAAAATATAATGAAATATTTAGATCTTGTTAGAACAAAATATTAATTAATCAGTAAATTATAAATTAGAATCCTAATAAGACTCTAAGCCTAAATCCAAACCTAATTCTAAGTCTAAGTTTAAATGAGGGACTAAATAAAATATTAAACAAGTTAAGGAATTGAGATATAATTTAACTCTAAGAAAAAGGGGAATAAAAATTTAGAGGTTGGGTAAAATGCACATGTCTACATGGAAATAATAAAATGGATTTTTAAAATAGAAATAAATTAAAACACTAGAGAATAGGTGTAGACATAGAATGATATCTTGAGTCAATATACCACTAAGTCTAATTAAAAGAAGACTCCTAAACCAAATCAAACTAAGATATGGTTAGGGGACACTTATTAAATGGGAATTTGGGGAACTAAGAGACATCTAAGAACAAAAATATGAACAAATTGAGGAATGTGAGGGAAAATGAGTTTTTAAATAAAATAAAAAGGGTAATTACATGTGCAACCTTGGGAGAGTGTGACACATGTGTTCGGTGAATAATCATTTAATTTCATTATTTAAAATGAATTAGTTGTGCATGGGGACATGTGTCATTGAAAATAATTCTATAAAAGAAATGGACGAGAGGTGAAAAGGATTTTCCTTTCTCAGTACTGTTATGCTGCCAAAATTTTGTTGATTGTGTTTTACTTGTGAGAGTTGGGATGCCAAGATTGTGGAAAGAGTGAAAACTCTTCCTGGCAAGGCAAGATGTGGGGATAAGGGGGAAGAAGAGTACCCCTAGTGTTGGCTGGAAGATCCTAGTGAAGTTGGATATATTGTTTATTGGAAATGATATCTTCAATCTTAATCCTATTTGTTAATTTCAAAAAGAGTAATGTGATTTTCCATAGCTGCTACAAAAGAAAACATTGTGGAAAAAAATTATATTACGAGCCCCCTCTATAATTGAGCTCAAATTATTAGATTTGTATTTGATTATTTCCTTCTAATATCACTTTATTCAAATTCCTTTGTTAATCCTTTAAACTAAGTTGTGCAAGCATCAATTTGAGGCTAATCTTAGATCTGTTCTTCCATTGTATCAATTCTGAGTGTAGCGCACTATGTAAAACATCTTTATATTCATTGAAATTTTTTAGTGTAGCGCACTATGTAAATCATTTTTATATTCATTGAATTTTGAGTGTAGCCCACTATGTAAATCATTTTTATTCCACATCAGCAGAACCTTTTATATATATTAAAAGTACTTTTGTATCGAAGGTGATAATAACGTTGTATTCTTGTACTTCCAAAAGAGCCTTGAAATTTTGGTATGACTGTAACACAAGCTCCTTAGATTAACGTTGTTATAGAAACGATGAAACAATAGGTTAATTTGATTTAGTCATAATTGGCTCACTGAAAATTAGAATCCAATTATATGTATCGTGATTCATATGGAATTGTTATCTCAGAGAATAATCCTCACTTAATACTTCAGTTCTCTTTGTAACAAATGAAAATGCTAGCAATGTGAAAGGTTCTAGAATTGTATTAGTGATTAGATTGGTCATTTTGAGCTGGTTAAATTGGTGGAATAGAACTCCTCTTGATGATTCTATGTCAGCATTGTCTTATTTTTGTGTTGTTCCCTTACTCAAACTGTAGTTAGGTTCCTTGAAATTAAAGTTGATTTCAAATTGTAGGCATTTAGAGTTGATTTGGTTAAGCATAAGTCAAGTATTGGTAGTAAAGATGATGTGTTGAATGAACTTAGAATGAATATAATTTTTTTGCAAATTATTACCTAGACTTAATTAAGGTCATAATGATCATTTCACTTGGTAGAGAACCAAATATATATATAGTCAAATGAGTTAGTCTTTATTTCTGGCTTACTTTTATTAGCTACTTGGGAAGAGTTTACATATGGTATCAAAATAATAATGCAATTTGTTGTTATTGTTTTTTATCCTTACTTAGATGATGGTTGGACTAAATAAGTTTCTTAACTTTAAAATAAAAGAAAAAAAAATACTATTACTCTGGGTTGATTATTTTTCATGGCGTAGATAAGGGACGCTACAATTTCATAACCTTTCCTGACTAAGTATTCTTGAGATCCAAATCCCTAAGAATCTTTATAACTTTTGGAGATAGAGGCACAACTATAGAGGAGAAGAATACAATCTTGATCCAAGTATTCAATATGAGTCAAGAGGACACCAAGATCCCATCCAGACCAACTGCTAGAAGACCTATTCCATTTGGAGAGATAAAAAAGAGTATGCTTTCCCTACTCTTGTAGCTAAGAGAAGAGATGAGAGAATTGAGGATATTGCTAGAGAGGAGGGAGACCCATGATACTATATGATTAGAAGGAGATGCATTTACCATTCCCCAATATCCAAGTGAGGGTACATTTAATAAGAGGAAGTGAGGCTTTCAATAAGAAACAAATCTCAAAACCTCTTTGGTTTTGGGGGATGTTGTCTAAACGTCAAAGGATATCTCTTGAAAAATATTTGAGATGAACAACACTTTTCCACCACTCATTTTTCCCAGAGACCAACCTCCATAGGATTTTGGATCCAAGGGAAGAATTGGAGATATTCGAATCCTTAATTCCTAATCCACCATTAGCTTTCGGGGCCCTGATAACATTCTAGTTAACTAGATGAAATATTTTTCTATTTGTTCTTCCTCCTTGCCATAAAATATCCTAAGTCCTCGAGAAATGGAGATTTTGGCATTAGTTGACATGAGAAGAGACAATAATTGAAAGATCAAGAGAGTTGAAAATAATGATTTTATAAGGATCACTCTTCCAGTTGAGTTAAGCCATTATGATCCCCACTGAAGAAAATTTTCTTTAATTTTATCCAAGATATGTAAACAAGAGGTGGATGACAGGGATTTGAGACAAATAAGGATTCCCAAGTATTAAAGGTCTTCCACATATATACCGATGAAAATTTCATGGTTCTAGCTATGACTGCCAATAATTTGCCACTTGTGTTCTAGACATATAAATGAATTTTAACTGAATTTATGAGTCCTCTAGAGGCTGTTGTGAATTCATCCATCACTCTTTTGAATCTATTGGCTATAGTTGTTGATGCTACACCCAAAAAAATGGTGTCATCAACAAATTGTGTGTTGCTTATCCTTTTGGCCCCTTAGATGATTTTTATCCTAGGAATTGTTTTTTGGAGTCTCTCCCTATCTAGTCTAACGATAATAGGTCCTGCCATCAAAATGTAGAAAATATGGGAGAGAGGGAATCCCTCCCTTAAGCCTCTAGAAAGTTTGAAAAAATGAGTAGACCTTCGATTCACAAGAGGGGTGATCCAAGGTTCGTGGATGCCTGTCATAAACCAAGAAATGAACTCTTCATTAAACCCAAACTTGGTTAATATTGCTAAGATAAATTTGTTCTTGACCCTATTGAAGGAGTTGGCCTTGTCAATTTTGATATCCATTTCATTCTCCCCATAGCATTGACTTGAATGAATTGCCTCTTGGACTAGTAGGATATTGTCTAGCATTTGTCTTATTTCTACAAAGGCACCCCGGTTTGAAGAAATGGGATTTGGGAGATAGGGATTTAGGTGATTGGAAATCATTTTTGATATGACAATGATGTGGGTTGGAATATGGAAAATGAGGAGGGGTTTTACTCTTTGGGGGCCAGGGCCATAAAGGAGGAATTAGTATTGCCCCCAATTTTTGCAAATATGTAGACATATTGAATCATCCTGAGAAGATCCTTCTTGATTATGTGCCAAAATTTAACATATAAATGTGCATAGAAGACATACAAGCCAGGGGCCTTATCTATATTCATTTAACGAACCACCCCTTGTTGTAGTAAAATTCCCCTACTGATAGGTGAATGTCCTCTTGGACCTTAGACCCCTATGACCAAGAATAAAAAGTGCTAACTTTGAACACTAACTTTACTTTAAACATAGCTAAACTAGTAAATAGAGAAGAGGAAGAAAGTATGAGTACCCTTTTATGAAGTTTGTCTTTTCTCAGTCCAAGTTGAGGTTGATCTCCAAGTCTTTCAATGAGTCCTACAATCCAATAAACAACAAAAACAAAGCATACTTCCTATTCTACCATGATTAGTTTAAATCTAGATTTATCCAAAGAGACAAGTCCATGCAAATGTACACCAACTTGAAGGAAACGAGCCAAGCACATATATTAATGATAACAAAACAATGTTCTTACAAAATGTATATGCATATGTAGCAGCCTCACCAAGCCCTCCTTTTACAACCCCTTGCTTGAATGATCTAGGATCAAAATGACAATGATTTTCACTGATTATTCCCCCTTTTCACCATGAGAATGCATCCTTATATAGGATTTGAGAGGCTTAACCACCTTAGATATTCTTGAGATAAGTTGAGGATATGGATCCATTAGTTGTGGAACTCCCCTTAGATCCATCCTTGGACTTGGATTCGAGTGAAACTGACTCAGATATTTCTCAGTTGTCCTTAGAGATAAGCGAGATTTGTCCCCAAGATTTGCTCAACAGATTGACGCTCCCTCAAAGTGGGACATAGTGTGTTGTATCACTCCCTTCTAAGAGGGCAAGGAGTGTTAGTGCTCCCTACTAAGAGGGAAAGGAGCACTAGCGCTCCTTGCAAGCGGGCAAAGGAGTGTTGATCTCCAAAAATACTTTTAGGATAGTAATTCCTCAAGGTAAAATATTGTAAACTTCTCCAAATGATATATTTTCATCTTCTAACAAGTATAAGAGGATGTCCCAAGTGTTCTTATGATGTCGTTTGTGATGCAACACATGTGAGGCAAAAATATAACTTTTACGAAACTTGCAACACTTGCGACAATTATAATGAGACATTGTCGAAGTGAGTAATTTTGACGTGTAAAACCCCCCAAACTTATTCATCCATGACCAAATTGGTCAAATTTTCATTATCCATTACATTCATTATAGTGGGGATGTTGGCCAGCATATTTTCAACCAATTCTAAATTTTATTTATCCTCTTTATACAACTGCTCAGATTGTCTAAAATCCACTTCTTTAATCTGCTCAAAATCTGTAACAATTTGCCCTTCCTCATTAGTTATTTCTTTGACTTTATTCCTCCATAGTCTAGTTTTTGCTTGATGGTGGAAGAATTTTTTGTTTATGTCTCCTGTTTGCAACCAAAGTTTGTGAGATTCGAGGAACCAAAGCTATTCTTCAGACTTAAGAGATTTATGAAATTTTTGAAAAGTATTTTGTTATTTGGCCAACATCTCTTGGGTGACTTGGTCTTTTTATAACTTGTCCCCGAACTCTTACATTTTTGTTGATAGTTCTTTAAATTCCAAATCGGTTTGCTTGGTCTTAGATTTAGCCCAATTCTTAAGGGTATATTTGAGAATATTAATATTTTGTTCCCATATTTTGATAGGAGAACCAAGGATCCAATTATTCGAGGAGGAAGAGACAAGGCCAAAGGGGGTTGAATCTAAATGGGATAGGACTTAGGTCAACAGAACAAAAAAAATTAGAGAGATGGGATGGTGGTTCAAACCAGACCAAGGAAGGATATGGGATGAAGGGGAGAAGTAATCTTCCAGGAGGGATCCATTGAGTAAAAAGTGATCCAACCATGCTGCAATGTGCCCTGGTCCCAACCTTTTGTTAGACAAAGTGAATATTCCCTTGCATGACTTGATGTCAATGAGATAAAAATTGGACATAAATTTTACCATGTTCTCTCGGAAGGGGTCTCAAACCAAATTTGCCCCTTTCTCTTCATTTACATTACGATTTGTGTTGAATTCTCCCACAACAATGAACTTGAGGTATTTGTTCCTCCTCTACATTGGAAGAAAGGTCCCCACTCTCTGAAGAAAATGATCTTTTCAGACTAGATTTTGGGGGGCGCTGAGAAGGGACCTCCAAAATATCTCCCTCCTTAGGATGGGGATACAACCCATCAGACTTGGATGACTTGGGATCCACATGTTGTTCATATTCATCATCCAAATTATATATAGATTCATATTGATTTGTACTTACCAGTGGGTTTTTCTCTTGTGTCTAGACAAAAGAATAAGGTCTTGTGATGCAGGAGCATTGCCTTCAAAGATGATAGTGCACACGTGGAGGAAAATAGAGGACAACTTAGCAATGACAGAGTTTCAAATCGATCATTTAACTCAAAATTTAATGGGTTGTTGAGATATTTTGTAATAGCATTTTTATAATGTAACTTGTTTGTAATGTCTGAAGGACTGTAAGAACTTCAGATTTGGAGTGTCGACTCTATCTCGTAGTAACTAATAGTTATTATGGTAGCAAAAAGTAGGTATAATCTTTTAATTGATAGGATAGACTTCAGAACATGACGAGATAGCTCGTGGAGCAATCCTTAGATAGAAAATTCTCAGTATTGTATTAAAACAAGAAGAACATAATTTATGGGAGAGAATAGAGAGATCTGAGAGATAGAGTAGGATAGCATAAACACTTTGTATTTTTGTTTTCATGAATGAATAGAACAAAATGAAAATTGTCCCAAATCTATGGATTGAGTTCATTTCTTGTGAGATCGAATGAACATTATTTTGTGTGTGTATGATTTGTTACATTTCATTTTCATCTATGAGTGTTCGATATATTGATTGTATGAAGTCGTGATGAAGCTGGCTAAGTATCAATCATTTCTCCTTTGATAATTATATGCAAGGTGTGCATCTCGAATGCAAGGAGTGCATCGACTGAGTCACGGATTGACTCAAAGAGAAGTTCATAGAGAATCAAAGAAACTCAGACTAGGTGCAAGGTGTGCACAACGTCAAGAAGCCAACAAGATTTGAAGAAACAGAGCCGAGAGGGTGGGCGAGAAGTATTTTCTTTTCAAGAAAATCCTTCAAACTGATTTTTGCGAAATCCCAAAATGCAAGGTGTGCGTGGGAGATCGAAAACCCTTCAAGGGATGAAGGTCATAAGGGATAGGACTTTCATAAAGTGTTCACGAGATCCAGAAGTTGGATTCGTAGGAGTAGTGAAGGTTAAAATCTTCAAAGTGTTGAAATATTCCAAGTCTGGGAAGAAGATACAAAAGCTCAAGAGGAAGAGCACAACAACCGTCGGATAAGATGGAAGGAAAATATCTGGACTGTCGAATCCATGTCCAAACACTTAGAAGAAAGCATGGGAGAGATCATATCAGAACCGTCAGATCTGAGTGTCGTGGACCAACAACCGTTGGATTCAGAGGAAGGTGCGCGAGGGTTAAAACCCTTTCACAGTGCACAGGAAGGTGGATTTTTTGAAATCCCAAGTCTCGATATCATCTGATTCGTCGATCATCAAAGGAAAGGGGGTGAGTAGTCAGTGTTTTGCTGACTCGGGCATCAGAGGAGTCAAAGGATGAGTTGCAAAGACTCGCGATCCGTGAAGCTGCAATTTGATCGTAACCATTGAAATAGAGGGGAGATCTGGATCGTCGATTGTCTAAGAAGGATTTTGGGGTTTCAGTAATTGAAAGATCTGAAGAGAGAGACCTTTTGACCTCGTGAAACATGAACTTGTGAAATCATTTCAACCGTTGGATTCAGAGGAACACGTGGCAGCAGATCAATGTTTCATTGACTTGCATAGAAAGAAGGTCAAAGCACATGTTGTTTGAACTCACGATGTGCGAAATCGTGACTTGATCATGTTCATCCATCAAGGAGACGCATGGCAAGCGCTCAGCCTTTCACTGACTCACAACTTGGAAAAGTCAAAGAAGAGAGATACTTGCATCACGAATCCCCGATCCACGAAATCCTGACGCGTTCTAAGGAGGAGCCCTGGTCGTGGCAAGTGGTCACATGAGGAGAGATAGTGGAAGGGGATAACTATCATTAAGCTCTTTTCAGGATTTTGGAAGTCAAGGAGTTGGGACTGACTCACTCATAGAGTCTCGATACATGAAATCGCGACGCCCTTTTTGTATAGGCATGTGGTCACGGCCCGAGGTCGTGTGGAGGTGAATCTCATGTCTAAAGCTCATATGTGTGGATTGGGTTTCGTATTTGGACCTGTGGATTTGTTAGTCAAGGTTCTAGCAGGAACCCAAGGAGCTATTCTAGCTCGAGGAGAAGAATGATCTAGTGACCGGGAGGTCGGCAGAACCTGTTGAGGTAGGGGAGCTGCATTAGGTGGTATCAGAGCGAAGGTTAATTTTGTTTGCAGACAAAAGACAAAAGGAGAAAAGAGGAAATTTTGTATCATTTCTAGTATCAAAGGAAATTTCAGTTCTGTTTGTAGGTGATGCAGTGAATTCATGCCACCAAGAAGGCGCAGACTGAATGCAGAAATGGAAGAAGAAATGAGGCAACTTCGAATGAGATTGGATTCCATGGAGACAACATAGAGAAGAGCACCAGATGCTGGTGATGTCAGTGAAGCTGAGAGAAAAGAAGCAGAGGTCGAGGAAAATGTAGTAGAGGATGTTGCGCAAGATCACTATATAAAAGTTGTTTCAAACATAGGAGCCAGAGAAAGAATAGAGGTACCTATGTATGAAGGAAATTTAGAAGTTGAAGAATTGTTAGATTGGGTACATGCTATGGAAAAGTACTTCGACTACGAAGATATAGAAGAAAACAAGATGGTGAAGCATGCAGTGACAAGGCTGAAAGGTCATGTAGCGTTATGGTGGGATGAACTGCAAGATGAATGCATGAGAAATGGTAAGAAAAAAATTAAAAACTGGGATAGGATGGTAGCTAAGTTGAAAGCCAAGTTTATCCTGAAGGATTACCAAATCAATATTTACAGAATACTGCAGAACCTTAAATAGAGGGGTTTATCAGTGAAGGAGTACACTAAGGAATTTTACCGACTGAACATCAGGGTTGGACAGAAAGAGAATGAAGATGAGAAGACAACAAGATACATCAATGGGATGAGATATGAAATACAAGAAGATATCAACATGATTTATGTCAGTAAAGTCGAGGATGCCTATCAACCAACCTTGAAAGCTGAAGAAAAAATGGCCAGGAAGCAAAGCCAATGAAGTAGAGGAGGAAATTCAAACAGAGGCAAGGGAACCAGCAGAGAGAAGTTCTAGAAGTCGAAGCCTGAAGCTAACAAACAACATAGTCATGATGATAAAGGTGGAATTTCTAAAGAAGGACAACATGGAGGAAGAGGTTCTTTTACCATAGGTAGAGGTAGAGGAAGAGGAAGAGCTAGAGGAGGCATAGTTAGATTCTATAACTGTGGAAACGAAGGACACAAATCTTGGGAATGTCCCGACAGAAAGAGAGAAGAAGGAGGAGAAGAACACATTACTGAGGAACAGAAGCATGTGGAAGCAGAAGCTCCAGAAGGAGGAAGAAACCTCATGATGAGGAAAATTCTTCTTAAACCTGAAAAGGAACCAGAGGAACCAGTTCAATGAACAAGCCTGTTCAAAATTGATTGCAAGTTGAAAGACAAAGTTTGCAAATTAATCATAGACAGTGGGAGCACTAACAATATAGTATCCACAGAGGTCGTGGAGAAGATGGAATTGAAGACAAATGCACATCCAAAGCCATACAAGGTATTGTGGTTGCAGAAAGGAAATCAAGTCATTCTAAGTCAACAATGCCAAGTTGAATTTAAAATAGGAGGTTACAAAGATGAAATACCGTGTGATGTAATTCCTATGGATGTCTGTCATATTTTATTGGGGAGGCTGTGGCAGTATGACTGAAAGGTTATTCATGATGGGAGAAAAAATACCTATACCCTAGAAAAGAATGGTAGAACACATATGTTTCTACCCATAGAGGACAAAGAGCAAAAGAGAGAAGATAGTTCAAGCATACTTCTCATGAGTGGGAAGGAGCTCTTAAAATAAGTCAAGAAGGAGAAAGAAATGTAGTTTGTTGGTGTGAGGAAGCCTAGAGTTATCCTTATGTATACTTCTGAAGAAGACTTGCTTGTAGAAATCTAGGAACTATTGGAGAACTTTGATGATATAGTCGTGGATGAGTTACCACACTCGTTACCACCTGTTAGGAGCATAAGCTATCATATTGACCTTATTCCAGGAGCTAGTTTACCAAACAAAGCATCTTATAGGTTGACACCTAGAGAGAATGAGAAAGTCAAAAATCAAGTCCAGGAGTTGTTGGATAAGGGGTTAGTTAGGGAAAGCCTAAGCCCATGTGCAATACCGACTATATTAAGTCCAAATAAATATGGGGGATGGAGGATGTGTATAGATTCTCAAGCCATCAACAAGTTAACCATTAGATACAGATTCCATTTACCGAGGATGGGTGATTTGATGGACTGTTTGAGTGGAGAAATCTATTTTTCCAAGATAGACTTGAAGAGCTGATATCATCAAATAAGAATGAGAGAGGGAGATGAATGGAAAACAACATTCAAGAAAAATGAAGGATTGTTTGAATGGTTGGTCAAGTTGTTTGGGTTGACAAATGCACCAAGCACATTTATGAGGTTGATGAATGAAGTGTTGAAATACTTCATAGGAGAAAATTTTCATAGTATATCTGGATGACATACTAGTCTCCAGCAAGACAAAGGAAGAACACTTAAGACATCTGACATCAGTGATGGAAAGGTTGCAACAAGAGAAATCGTTGATAAATATGAAGAAGAGTTCTTTTATGAAGAAGGAGCTCATATATTTGGGTTTCGTAATCTCTTTGAATGAATTGAAGATGGACCCAGAAAAAGTGAGAGTGATCAGAGAATGGCCATCACCGAGCAGTATATTTGAGGTAAGACGTTTTCATGGGTTAGCAAGATTTTATAGAAAATTTATCAGAAATTTTAGTGGCATATGTGCACCCATGTTGGACACTGTGAAGAAGAAACACAAGTCCTTCAGTTGGACAATGGAAGCTGAAAGAAGTTTCAAAGTGTTGAAAGAGAAGATCACATAAAAGCCAATTCTAGTCTTACCATATTTTGGAAAAACATTTCAGGTGAGATGCGATGCCAGTGGAATAGCTATTGGAGCAGTCTTGATTCAGGACAATAGACTAATTGCTTATTTTAGCAAGAAACTGAATGACGCCAAGCAAAAGTATTCCATGTATGACAAGGAATTTTATGCAGTGATTCAAGCTTTAAAAAATGGAGACACTATCTAATTCCTAAAGAATTTGTCTTGTACAGTGATAATCATGCTTTGCAATTTATTACTAAGCAAGAAAAGTTGAATCAGAAATATGCAAAATGGGTAGAATTTATGCATAATTTTACTTTTGTTACTAAGCACATTGTTGGAACTACTAACAAAGTCATAGATGCTTTGAGTAGAAGGAGTTTGATTGTACAGGAATTCCAGGTGGAGACCTTGGGGTTTGAACACCTCAAGGAGATATATAAAGAAGATGCAGATTTAAAAGAATCTTACGAGGCATACAAGAATCCTTTATGGGGAGATAGAAGCCCATGGACTAAATATTTGATTCAGGATGGATTATTGTTCAAGGGGAGCCAATTATGCATTCTGAAGTGCTCAATGAGAGAAAACCTACTAAAAGAGAAACAAAGTGGAGGTTTAGTTGGAGACTTTGGTCATGATAAGACATTTGCATAGCTGAGCAATTCGTATTATTGGTCGATCATGAGAGAAGAAGTGAAAATATTCGTTAACAAATGTAGAATTTGTCAGTATGCAAAAGGGAGAAAACAAAACACTAGTTTGTATCAGCCATTACCAATTCCAGAGAGGCTGTGGGATGCAATCAATATGGATTTTGTTTTGGGATTGCCTAAAACTCAAAAGGGATTGATTCCATATTTGTTGTGGTAGACAGATTCTCAAAAATGGCACATTTCATACCATGCCAGAAGACAAGCGATGCCACACACATCACTAATTTATTTTTCAGAGAAGTAGTGAGACTACATGGATTGACAAGGAGCATAGTTTCAGACAAGGACACCAAATTTGTAGGATAGTTTTGGAGGACTCTATGGAAGAGGCTAGGGATGAACTTATCCTTTAGTTCAACATATCACCCTCAGACGAAGTTTTATCTCATTTGAAAAAAGAGAGATTCCCGATGGGAACGTACAAAAAGTTAAAGATGAAAAAGATAGGACCATGGAGGATTCTAAGAAAATTCACAGCTAGTGCTTATGAGATTGAGTTGCCATACAATGTGGGGATATCATCGATATTCAATGTTGCAGACCTGTATCCTTATAGAAGAGATGAAGCAAGAGAATTAGATGATCAGAAAGAAATTCAGTGGGAAGAGAAATTGCCCACAGTAGAAAAACCTCAGATGGAGAAAATTATTGAACAGAGGGATGGAAAGAAAACCAGACGGAAGACATATCTTGAATACTTAGTGAAGTGGAAATATCATCCAATGGAAGATGAAATTTGGGTCACAGGACCTGATATTTTGAAGCATGGAAAGACAGTGCAGGAGCTCATGTACAGGAGTCCATGAATTTTTTTAACCAGAGGAGTATGATTCAGGAGCATCTCCTTCAAGGACGACAGGGTACATGTGGAGGCAAACATAGGACATCTCAGTAATGACAGAGTTTCAAATCGATCATTTAACTCAGAATTTAATGGGTTGTTGAGATATTTTGTAATAGAATTTTTATAATGTAACTTTTTTGTAAAGTCTGAAGGACTGTAAGAACTGCAGATTTGGAGTGTCAACTCTATTTGGCAGTAACTAATAGTTATTATGGTAGGAAAAAGTAGGTATAAGCTTTCAATTGATAGGATAGACTTCAGAATAGGGCAGCTCATGGAGAAGTCCTTAGATAGAAAAATCTCATTATTGTATTAACACAAGAAGAAAAAAATGTATGGGAGAGAATAGAGAGATTCGAGAGACAGAGTAAGATAGCATAAACACTTTGTATTTTTGTTTTCATGAATGAATAGAACAAACAGAAAATTGTCCCAAATCTCTAGATTGTGTTCATTTCTTGTGAGATTGAATGAACGTTATTCTGTGTGTGTATGATTTGTCACAATTCATTTTCATGTATGATTGTTAGAGATATTGATTGTATGAGGTCGTGACGAAGATGGCTGAGTTTCAATCATTTATCCTTTGATACTTATATGCAAGGTGTGCATCTCGAATGCAATGAGTGTGTCGAATGAGTCATGGATTGACTCAGAGAGAAGTTCAGAGAGAATAAAAAAATCTCAAACCAATTGCAAGGTGTGCACAGTGTTAAGAAGCCAACAAGATTTGAAGAACCAGAGCCGAAGAACGCCTGGTGGGCGAGAAGCATTTTCTTTTCAAGAAAACCCTTCGAACTGATTTTTTTAAAATCCCAGAATGCAAGGTGTGCATGGGAGATCGAAAACCCTTCAAGGGAAGAATATTAGAAGGGATAGCACTTTCATAAAGTGTTCATGAGATCTAGAAGTTGGATTCGCAGGAGAGGTGAAGGTTAAAATCTTCGAAGTGTTGAAATCTTTCAAGTCTGGGAAGAAGATACAAAAGCTCAGGAGGAAGAGCACAACAATCATCAGATACGCTGTAAGGAAAAGATATAGACCGTCAAATCCATGTCCAGACACTCAGAAGAAAGCACGGGAGAGATCAAATCAGAACCGTTAGATCTGAGCTCCGTGGACCAACAACCATTGGATCCGGAGGAAGGTGCGCGAGGGTTAAAACCCTTTCACAGTGCACAAGAAGGTGGATTTTGTGAAATCCCAAGTCCCGATATCATCTGAACCATCCATCATCGGAGGACAAGGGGCGAGTAGTCAGCATTTCCCTAACTCGGTCATCAAAGGAGTCAAAGGCTGAGTTGAAAATACTTGTGATTTGCGAAGTTGCAATTCACAAAGTTGTGATTCGATCGTAACCGTTGAAATAGAGGGGAGATCTGGACCGTCGATTATCTAGGAAGGATTTCGGGGTTTCGACGATTGGAATATCTGAAGAGAGAGACCTTTTTACCTCGTGAAACATGAACTCACAAAATCATTTCAGCCATTAGATTCATAGGAACATGCGACAGCAGATCAACGATTCGTTGACTTGTAGAGAAAGAAGGTCAAAGAAAATGTTGTTGAAAATCGCGATGTGCGAATTCGCAACTTGATCATGGTCATCCATCAAGGAGACATGTGTTGAGCGCTCAACATTTCATTGACTCACAACTTGGAAAAGTAAAAGAAGAGAGATACTTGCATGGTGAATCCTTGATCCATGAAATCCCGACGTGTTCCAAAGAGGAGCCCTGGTCGTGGCGAGTGGTCACATGAGGAGAGATAATGGAAGGGGATAACTATCATTAATCTCTTTTCGGGATTTTGGAAGTCCAGGAGTCAGGGTTGACTCAGTCGTAGAGTCCTGATATGCAAAATTGCGATGCCCTTTTTATATAGGTGTGTGGTCACGGCTCGAGGTCATGTGGAGGTGAAGCTCACGTCTGAAGCTCATATGCGTGGACTGGGTTTTGTATTTGGACCTGTGGAATTTTTAGTCAAGGTTCTAGTAGGAACCAAAGGAGTTGTTTCAGCTCAAGACGAAGAACGATCGAGTGATCGGGAGGTCGGCAGACCTTGCTGAGGTAGGGGGGTTGCATCATCTTGGACTAGAGGGAGCTCTTGGAGGGGGACAATTTTTTTCTTGGTTGGCATGTGGGACCTACTTTGTTTTTTTATTCTCTTTTTTTATTGTTTAAATTGCTCATTGGGATCTATAGTGGGTGGTTCTTGGACATTATTGGGCAATTTCTTGGCAAAATTCCAATATTCTTGGCAAAATTTACATTTGAATGAAAGTTTCTAATAGTCCATTTGTTGGAGATAAGACCAGTTGTCTAGGGTTAGCTTGACTACCTATGAAGACCTTTATATAGATATACTTCCACACAGATTCAAGCACATGATTTTATTAAATACTTGGGTTCATCTTTGTCTATATATTTTCCTAGGGTATTTTCGATGTTCCAGATGGTCTTATCATTCCAATAGTGAAGAGGAAGGTAAGGAAAATAGACCTAGACTGGGAAGACTGAGGGAATGTCATTCTCCGGACATAAATATGAATTCCATTGATTAAGATGCATACCTTTGGAACTCATGAAGTATGGACCACTTATGAAGATCAAGTATCAATGATCCTTCTCTTCAAATAAAAAGAAAGGAAACACATGCCATAAAAGGAATGGGAGGGATTCCCTTTTATCAAAGGCATCCAGTTCTTATCAACCCAAATTTCCATAGCACGGGGAGATGGCCAGATGCCTATGAATTGACCTACCAATCCATTCTCTGCAAAATCAAGAGCGAGGTTTCTTGAGCTATCTCGGATTGGGACACTCCGAATATCATCTAGATTTATAAAAAAAAAACGAGACAGGGTGTGCTTGGGGGGTTTGGGAAGGGAGGAAACTATAAAAGAAAAGACATAAATATCGAGGGAAGGGGCACATATTTCCCCACAAAAGTATGAATACATGTGGGCTCACTAGCTAGGGTTAAAATAGAGGGATCATGAGCACACACAGATGTATTGCACTTTTAGTTGCGATTTAAATCCACATTTTAATTGTTGGCGAATTGGAAATAGTTTTCAACCAACAATTGACATGCCTCACTTTCACCTCACTAGATTTTTCATTGCCAAAAACACAAAGATATCTCAACAATTGTTGGCCCTTGACCAAGTTTTGAAGAACACTTGGTCATATTTGACCGTTTTTGGGACTTCGATGCAATATCGAAGAAAGCATGCAAGACGAAGAAGAGATCACTTGATCTCGGCCCACTTTGGGTCCTTTTTGGGTTTTTGGGTTAATGTAACAGGAAAGGGATGTCGGCCCATGGGTTTACCCACGCTTAGGCCCATTTTTGTAATCTATAAATAGATACTTAGGCAATGTAAGTAGAAGACAGTAGTAGTACATCTATGTGATGTATAGTTGATGGCTTAGTGCCAGTAACTGGATCTGTGTGATCAGATTCATATTGTAAGTTCTTTTTGCATGATTGTAAGAAGCTTGCAGGGCTAAGTGCAAGTCATTGTAAGAGGTTTTGTGCTGAAGTGAAAAGAAGGAGGATCTAGCGAGTTGCGCAGATCTTCTGTCCTGTTCGAAGTAAGGATTGTTGAAGCTCTATGTTGTAATTGCTTGACCAAGATAATAAAGAAGAAGACTTTGTGGATGTAGCCTCAGGGTGGGGGTGAACCATGGTAACTCTGTGTGTTGTGCTCTGTGCCTCGACTTGATGTGTTTGTCTCTCCTTGCTAAATGCTTTGATGTGTTTAGATAGATCTAGTTATGCTTTGTGCTTATAAAATATGAATGGATATTAGATCTGATATATAAGATGCTTAGTGCTTGATCTGCTGAATCTAATCTATCGTGTTGTGGCTAAGTGTTGAATTATCTTAGATCTAAGTACATATTGCGATGCTCTGTGCTATATGCGAAGTATCATAAGGTTTGAATATTGATGGATAATCTATGATAGATAATTGTTAAGTGACATAATCATAGGTTTGTGTCCCAGCTAAGGTTGCAGACATCTGATTCCTGCAACCACCCCTGCCTCTACCTTGGGTGAGACTTCATCTTCTTCGTAGGTGTTGCTGAAAGCACCAGTAGCTAGGGCTTTGTTGGTGCACTCTTGAGCGTTGAACCCTGGGTCTGCCCCTATGCCAAGAAATGGTTATGTTGCCAGGACTTGAGACTGTGATTTCTAAGAACTAGAGAAGAAGAATCTTTGTGCAAAATAAGCTCTGTGCATAGATCTGTGCCCTAGTGCGCAACATTCTACTTAACCTTGGAAGATCTGTGCAAGAAAAGAGATCAGATCTGCATGGAAAGAGATCATATCTGCAAGGAAAGAGATCAGATTTGAAGAAAAGAAGTGAGATCTGAACACTCTGTGCTCTAAGAAAAGTAAAAGAGGAGATTTTTGAAAGAAAGAGGCCAGATCTGCAGAAAAGAGGTAAGATCTGTAAGCTTTGTTCTCTGATAAAGGTAAGAATAGTTAAAAGTCTTAAATCTGAAAGCTTTGTGCTCTATAGAAGTAAGATAAGTGAAATTTTTGTTTCTAAAAGCATGAATTTAGGTATGCTTGATAGATTTTGTCCTAACTTGAAAACTAGGGCATTGTTAGATGAAAGAAAGTTTGATATGAATAGATCTGATAAGAATAATGATAGATATGTTATACCTATGCATAGAAAGAATGTTTGGACTAACAAATGGATGCAGGATCCTAGAAAGAAGTTTTTGCAGACTAGATACCATGATCCTAGTGCGCAATACAAGAGAGGCTAGGGATCATTTAAAATAAAAAGAGGATTAAACCTCTGTTACAGTTGTAGAAAACCGGGACATCTATCTAAGGAGTGCCCTGGTGGAAGAACGAGTTGTCTATGTTGCAAAGATTTGGACCATGAAGTGTTGGACTTCCCTAGAATGATTGCTAATCTTGAAAGAATGACTCTGAACCAAGAAAACCCTAGGGCAAATCCAGAAATAGAAGAACCCTAGAAAGAATCAGAAAATATGTTATTGTAGATGAAACAAACCTTGAATGACCACCGACATGTTAGGTTATCAGAGATCTTTAAAGAAAAAGAATGCATCGAAGTAAGAATAGGAGACTTCAACATTGACTATGTTCTGGATGAGGAAACACAGGTGAATGCCATGACTGAAAGAACTTGGGAAGTTATAGGAAGACCTATTATGATCCCTTCACTAAGTAGAATAGGGTTATTCAGAGGAAAATTGGTAAACCTATGTGGAAGGCTCACTCAAATATCTATGAATATCAATGGAACTTTGACAAAGGAAGATTTTGAGATCATCAAATTTATTGAAGACAACGTCTCGTTTACTATGTTACTTGGAAATCCTTGGATTGAAAGAGATCAAGCCAAAAAGAAGGAAGAAGAAAACGTTTTCGAACAACAGAGACAAGAGTTAAAAGAATTCATGACCAGAAAGATCGCATAGTTGATTGAAGAATAGGAGAACAGATCAAAGTTATATCACAGTAGGAACCTAGATGACGAAGTTATCAGAACACCAGAGGACTCACAAAAGACTGAAGTCTCTATTGCAGATAAAGAAGAGATGTTATCCCTAAACCCTAAGTAAGAAATTCAGCAGCGCCAAGTGACTATATCCAAGGAAGATAGGAATTAGAATGGGAAAAGAACCACTGAGACGAAGCTGACTGGGAAGAAGGCTAGAAAGTTAAGTAAGAAGAGGGTGAAGATTGAAAAATTACAGGAGATTCCAGATGGAACATCGCAGAAAGAAAAATTACAGAATTTGAACTTTGTCAAGATATTGGGATAGCGACCTATGGCACTTCACCATGGGAAAGCGATATAGCCGTTGGAGGCCAATATATCCATTCGACTGCCGCTCCAAACGAGTCAGAAAGCATTGATGGATCATCACTAGACTGTTGGACAACACCAAAATGGATAGAACAAAGTTAATGGAGGATTCATGCCCATTGCAAGTAGTTCATTGTCGAATTTCTTATTTAGCCCATCGTGCCATGCCCGAAGAACACTTTTTCCAATTGATAAATTGAATCTCACAGACTAGCAAGTGTCTACAGTGATCACCACACCATTGTTATTCATTCCAGTTCAATGCCTAAGATCAGTGTGACCCCGATTATTTTTCCTAAGCATATATGTCTGATGAGCTCAGCGTATCTGAATAATCTATAAGAGAGGTACTTGCTAGCCTCAGAACCAAAAATGTTATGTCGAAGAGAGGACTATCTACTGGTTTACAGGCATCATCGACGAGAGGAGCACAAGCCTCCCCATCGACTGCTCGAGCAAGAACATCTCGAGCCGACGCAGAAAGGAGAACTACTCATAAAGACGACATAGCCAATGTGAAGTTAGTGCCCCCCTCTGAGCGGTGCGATCAATAGGGACAGTGTCCCTAGAGACTTTGAATACACCCTAGTCACTGCATATCTACCAAAAGGAGTACGCACCTACCACACAGATCAAGACAAGGTTACATCATTGAAGTTTTGTGACTTCAACCTGGGGGACCGTAAATTTTATAGCATGTTCACCCCGCATAAGTATTTGAAAAGAACTAAGGGCAAGAATTCAAAGATCGTCCCTCAACAATGGATGATGAACCTCGCACAGTATACTTTGTTCAACTTTATGAAAATACCACACTTTGGCAGACACCAGGAGGTGAATGCTTGTGTAAAATTTTTGCTAGCAAGTTACCATGGAGGATACCTGTGGTTAAACCGTCGCATAACTGTTGATCCAACACTAATCAATAGGATCATCGGGCTTAGCATGCAGGGCCTTGATCCCCAATATTACTACCCTGGAAAGATCGCGGACCGCGCTCTGTCACAGAAAATTAAAGAAGCTTATGGCCATGTTGAGAAGGGTGTGTGAGGCTACAATGTAGCCTCTATCGAAAGTGGCACAGTGCGCCTCGCATGTCAACTAATCATAGGAAAGATGTACGTAAGAACATACCAATGCAAGTATCAGGCTATGTAGTTGACCTCGCAGGAAAATGCGCAGAGGGACTACAAATGAACTGGGCAAAGTACCTGGTTAACCAACTCGAGATCGACTGTAGAGAAGCCCAGGATCATGGGCATGAATTCCATTTTAGCTGGCTTCTAATATTGATCCATTTTGTTGCATGGGAGCTACCGGAAGGCACAACCTTCTCAGACCTCGACCCTTTTGAACCCTTAGCCGCAAAGTTCAGTACCTTATGGTACTCGAATGACATGAAAAAGCAATGGAAATCCAATGCCGTATTTCACACTTACTACAACCAGTTGAAGACTGCCATCCAGGCTACGTCTTGCATTACCCCAAACACGCTCCATAGATTCCGACCCTTAATGAATTTCAGTGCAGATCGCCACTTCATGTACATAACAGCGCAAGCTAATGAACACCAGAAACAACTTCAGTCCTATTATAAGCTGACAGAAGAAGACCTGGAGGAAATCACCAAGGAATCATCGATAGACCTCCTTGTCTCAATAGATCCAACAGACATTTCAAACATCAACAACCCAGAAGCTGCGCAGGATACACCTAAGCCTAGTAAGGCGAAGAAAACAAAGAAGAAAAAGAAAGATGTGGAAATCCAGGATGTCGACAGTAGATCTGTAAGGATGGATTCCATTACACCAGATCAAGGAGGTGATGACGAAGACCTAGAAGAGGTTGAACAAAAACCATAAGGCGAAGTAAAGAAAATAAAGGGTTCATCTCCAGAACCTGCATCCCAAAAGAAATCGAAAGCACCCGTGACTAAACTGATGACCACACTCACCCCAGATGACTTCATTTTTATCCTCGTGACTATGAACGAAGCTATTGAAGAGATAACAGAAAAGAAGGTAGCCAAGCAAGAGGCCATGTACAACAGAATTGAAATCAAGCTCCAAGGAGTACAACAAGCACTTCAATCTAGCTGCGCAATCTCCACTGTGCTCCTACCAGAAGGAACAACAAAAAATGGAGATGAACCAGTTCAACTCCGTAAGATTGTTTCCACAGTCGAAGTACGCCTTCAGAAAGAAAAAGAAGCAACAACGCAAGCTACTCGAGCCCTAAATCAAGCACGAAGGAAATCATCGAGCAACACCGAGCTGCGCAACAAGAGAAGGATGCCATCCAAGTGAAATTTGACGAAGACAGAGAAAAAATCCAAAAAGAGAAGGAGCAGTCTTTCGTGAAGCAGATCGGGATCGAAGAAGAAGTCAACAGAGAATTTCGCTCTGTGACTGGCTTAGAGCAGAAGGCAGAAGAACCCATTAGAACGCCAAGTGATGAAGCTTACTGAAGTTATTCAACAACTTCAACAAAGAGTCGCGGACTTAGAGCTTCATACCATCCCAGGTACCCCACAAGAAGAGCGTGACCAGCGAGAAATAACTGCCTGGAGTACAGTAGAAAGGATTAAATCACTCATTGAAGAATGCAAACAACTAAGTAGCAAAAGTGCGCAGATACATGAAAACCTAGCCAAGAATCCAGAATTGCATAAATTGGAGTCACAGCTCCAGGAGGTGAAGCAAAATGTAGATAGACTTCAGATGCATCTGAAGGCCCTATCAACCATAGAGAAAATGAAGCGATCCTACGAGCAACGCGTCTTACAGAAGCAGATCCACATGATCCAGAGCAAGGTAATGGAAGTGACTCAACAAATTCAACCTTTGCAGGATAAGGCATGTCAGCTATTTTTAGAGATTGAGAACCAAGGAACAGAGCTGGAACAGGTCGTGAATACAATAGAACAGTGCCTAGAGGGACCATTCAGTAACGCACTTGTCCAGGAGTTCGTTGAGCAAGAGGCAGTCGCAAAGTAGCAGTTCGAAGCAGCTCAAGCCAAACTCGAGGTGTTTGAAGCAGAATTGGTCAGACTTGAGTGAATTAGGACGAGTCACAAGTGAGTGTTGGGGGCCTGTTGGCCCTTGAACAAATTTTGAAAAACACTTGGTCATATTTGACTATTTTTGGGACTTCAACGCCCTATCGAAGAAAGCACGCAAGACGCAGAAGAGATCATGGGATCTTGACCCACTTCGGGTCCTTTTTGGGTTTTTGGGTTAATGTAAATGGAAAGAGATGTTGGCCTGTGGGTTTACCCATGCTTAGGCCCTTTTTTGTAATCTATAAATAGATACTTGGGCAATGTAAGTAGAAGACAGTAGTAGTACATCTATGTGATGTATAGTTGACAGCTTAGTGCTATTAACTGGATCTGTGTGATCGAATGCATATTGTAAGTGCTTTGTGCATGATTGTAAGAAGCTTGTAGGGCTAAGTGAAAATCGTTGTAAGAGGTTTTGTGCTGAAGTGCAAGGAAGAAGGATCTAGCGAGCTGCGCAGATCTTATGTCCTGTGCGATTTAAGGATTGTTGAAGCTCTATGTTGTAACTTCTTGACTGAGATAATAAAGAAGAAGACTTTGTGGACATAGCCCCAGGGTGGGGGTGAACCATGGTAACTCTGTGTGTTGTGCTCTATGCCTGGACCTGATGTGTGTGTCTCTCCTTGTTAAATGCTTTGATGTGTTTAGATAGATCTAGTTATGCTTTGTGCTTATGAGATATGAATGGATGTTAGATCTGATATATAATATGCTTAGTGCTTGATCTACCAAATCTAATCTATTGTGATGTGGCTAAGTGTTGAATTATCTTAGATCTAAGTACATACTGCGATGCTCTGTGCTACCTGCGAAGTATGATAAGGGTTGAATATTGATGGATAATCTATGCTAGGTAATTGCTAAGTGACATAATCACAGATCTGTGTCCCAGCTAAGGTTGAGGATATCTGAGTCGTACAACCACCCCTGCCTCTACCTCGGGTGAGACTTCATCTGCTTCGCAGGTGTTGCCAAAAAAAATGGTAGTTAGAACTTTGTTGAAGTGTTCTTGAGCGTTGAACCTTGGGTCTACACTTGTGCCAACAACAACAATATTAAAAAAATCTTGAAAATATCATTTCAAGTCTAACTCAAATATTTCAGCAAATATTTAAACAAATATCATTGAATGATATTTAAACACATATCATTTAGATATCATTGAAATGATATTTAAACTAATATCATTTCATCTCCAACTCAAATATTTAAAAAACTATAATTTTAAACAAATATCTTTGAAATGATATTTAAAGACATATTATTTAAATATCTTTGAAATTATATTCAAAATAATATCTTTCTAACTCTAGCTAGTTTAATATAGATTATAAATAATAAATATTCTAGTTAAATCAAGCTTTCTTTAAAAAAACACTCATAATTTGATATTACAATACTAAATGAATTGGTATGACACCGTGAATCATCAATGAAAAAATATAAAAAAAAAATAAAATTAATTAATTAATTAATTGGTATGGCATGAATAAATAGGTGACGTGTATATGAGAAGTTTGATAAAAACCATAAATAAAAATATTACAATATAATTTGGTGTAGTATATATCTATATATATTTTAGTTATTATTATTTTTTATCTTTATTCCGATTTGCAATACTAACCGGCAAGGCCAATAAGGTAGAAATGACCCATCCAATACACTTATGAGGATAAACAAAATAAAAATAAATTAATTGTAAGAATAAAATAAAATAAAAAAATCTTGGAGAAAACATGCATACTATGAAACGGTTGAAGAGCTGAAACGGTTGAAGAGCTCAATTATTGTAAAACAAACAACAAACACTATTGAGAAAAAATATATCCTTTTCCATAACACCAATCTTAATTTATATAATTATTATAGTAGAAATATTAATTTAGTCATTTCCTTAAGTGGGGGTTTTATGAATGGCTTTATAAAAAAAAACTTAAAATTTTTGAATTATCCAAAATGAAAATAGAGAAAAAGAAGAAAATTCATTAAAAAAATATGACTTAAAATTTTTGAACTAGATGAAAATAAAAAAGAAAAAAAGCTATTAAAAAATATGACTTATTTCTTCTAGTTAGCCAATACCTTGAAATCATAACCAATTTAAATTAATGAAATTATACTAACCATAAAAGGAACACAACTTAACAATGAAAATTCAATAGCAGGGTTTGTAGAATGACAAACACATAGCATACCAATGATAACTTGATGTATGATTTTATGGTAATTTGATGTGTAGTTATCTTAGTCACATCTTTAGTTATACTAGTTGCATACAGGGTTAATCTTCACGAGATCTAATAACTTTCAAAAATAATAAAAATAATTTAGTTGGTATGAATAATCAAATCTCAATGATAATTAATTTCCTCATAAAATTTTATTAAACCAAAATTCTAATTAAATAGTTACCTGTATGGATTTATCCTTAACTTTTAAAATAGAGCTTCCCTTTCCTACTTTTCTTTTAGTCTATAAAAATTGTTGGAAGCCAACCAATTTACATCTCAACTTCTCTCAAGAAAAACTTCTTTCCTTGAGATCCCTGAACTGCATGGACTCACCCTAATGTCTTGACCCAAAAACCCCAAGAGTTTAGAGCCTTATTTTCCCAAAAAATTTAACTTAGTCTTCTCCCTTCTCCTCTAGCATTTTTCCATCTTCCTCGAATAATACTTTATCTTTGTGTTTTTTTGGATCATTTCCCTATGTAGTTCCCCCTCTTTGTTTTGTCCCCATACTCCCCCTCTCCTTTTTGTTTAATAAATTTTTATTTTTATTTTTGCATGACCACATGGGGTATTTTTAATATAAGCCTTTATTATTATTTATTTTATTTATTCAATATGTATATATTTTAATACATTTTATGCTTAACTATATATATATAATTAAATGTAATTATCTTAAAATGTTCTTCATAAGTGGATAATTAACCACAACTCTTAATTGATCAAGGGTTCACTATAACCATCGACTTTGCATCCCTATGGTGTGACATAGGTACCATTTTTATATTGTGTTGTTAAAGACTCCAAGTTTTTTTCAAGATTAGTGGATATATAATTGTCCATATGTTAGCTAGTTGGCAAAGCCTCACCCTGCATCCTACTTACATACAAGTAATTAATCAATTAGTTCAATCATACATTCCCTTCCATATATACCTTTCTCTCTACATAACTTTCTCTCTACATAAGTTTAATTGTTCAAAACATTAGTATTCATTTCATGATCCAAGAATATATCTATCATAATGTGTGCTAATAAACTCAACAATTAGGAATATCTCAAATTGCTCTGGTGTCAAAAAAAAATGTTCAGCTCCTAAAAGACCGCACAGGGTAATTGATTTGTCATTATTATATAAAATTATTTTCATTTGAAACATGGAATGGAAGGAAACAAATTATACTGAGCATATTATGTCATTCAAGTTCAGGGGATCAAGTATGAATTGCCTGGAATATCGGTGCATAGAAAGAAGCGCGCTTCTGGAAACACTAGCTAAAGCGTTGCCTGATGGGAGTATCAGATTCAATTTAAACTTGTTTCCATACACAAAAAAGGCGGCTCTCCTTTCAGCACACTAGAGCTGGCAGACGGAACATCCATCACAGCTAAGGTATCAACAGTTTCGTCTGGATGATTTCTAAATCGCTCTAAGTTGTCTAAAACTGATGTGGTTAGGTTGTGATGGGGTGCATTCAGTAGTTGCACGGTGGATTGGTTTAGAAGCAGCTAAGCCCTCCGGACGTGTTGCCATCAGAGGGATGGCAACGTTTCCTCAGGGCCATCTTACAATAGAGAAAAAGATGGTACAAATAGTGGGTAGAGGGGTGAGAGCGGGATTCGTTCCCTGCACAGACAAACAAGTCTATTGGTTTATAACAAGGAAATCAGAACTAGAAGGTTACATATGATATCTAGATCTAAATCAATTCAATTTTATGTTCCGCTTTTATTTATTTTATCATCAATACCATCAATAGGTATTGCTGACCTGACCCGAGGTGACATTAATTTTACAGATGCCCAGGTACTTCATGATTGGGAGAGCTTGAGACGCGTGGTGTTAGAGGTTGTGAGATATTGAGACGAGGTTGTGAGATATTGAGACGCATGGCGTTAGAGGCTGTGAGATATTTTTACGTCAAAAGGCATACATCTATTGATAATGGGCACAATTAATTACATTTTAATCTAAAATTATAATTTGATGGTTAAAAATTAAAGATGCTGGCATATTCTTAGTAATCCTTCCAAATCAATGAATTGATTTACTCTTCATAACTTTCTTGTATTTTTGAATGCATCCTTACCCTGTTTACTTTTTACCTAATCATATTAAGAAATTACTATAGCAGTATATGATTGCCATGTTTAAATGATTAATCTTTGGGATTACCTGGCTTTTTTCCACTGTCCGTGCACTTCATTTTCTGGCTGTAGGCACGTTTCATTTTCCAACTGTCCACTCGTTTCATATTGGATCTTTGAAGGTAGAAGACTATAACAGTATGGTGTGGGAAGGCCATTGCTGCAGGCTAGGGGCAAATCATCAAGGGTTTAGGGTTCTGGCTATTAACCTGCAAGAGCAAGCTTTGGCATCACCTTTCGACGTTCATCAGCCACGGTTTTGAGTGGCTGTGCTAGTGATATCCATTTAAAATTTCTAAGTGTAACATCTATGTAAAACATTTCTATATACATTTGAAATTTCTAATTTAGTGCCCACTATGTAAAGCATCTTTATATTCATTGAAATTTCTGAGTGTAGCACACTACGTAAATCATTTTTATATTCATTGAATTTTGAGCGTAGAGCACTATGTAAATCATTTTTATTTCACATCAGCAAAATCTTTTATATATCTTAAAAGTAAGAGGATCGAAGGGGACGATAACGCTGTATTTTTGTACTTCCAAAAGAGCCTTGAAATTTCGGTATGACTGTAACGAAAGCTCATTAGATTAATGTTGTTACGGAAACGATGAAACAATAGGTTAATTCGATTTACTCATAATTGGCTCACTGAAAATTAGAATCCAATTATATGTATCTTTGTAACAAATGAAAATGTGAGCGGTGTGAAAGGTTCCAGAATTGTATAAGTTGTTAGATTGGTCATTTGGTCATTAAAATGGTGGAATAGACCTCCGCTTGACGTTTATCTATCATCATTGTCTAATTTTTGTGTTCGCTTAGTTGTTACTTAGTTGTCTATAAGTGAGACGAACTTATTGATTAGTTGTTACTTTAATATAAATAATATAACCTTCTCTACGTTGACTTTCATACTTACTTTTAATTACCATGTAAAGTTGTTAGGCATCATCTTTTGTGTCTCTCTTTTAAAAGGTTGTAATCAAGGTTGATAGTAATAAGTGTGAACTTAAAGAATAAATATTTGTTTTTTTCTCGTACCTTTTTATAGATTGAGTGTTGGATTAAAAATTTTAGTTGGTAGGATTTAATAATCGGTTGATGATAAATAGACCATAATTGTATGTATATCCATATTAAAGTAGGCCCATGACTTACCTAGCATTACACATTTTTTCATTAATTATGGGTAAATATGAGTTTAGGGAAAGAATTGTCATTGTAAGAAAAAATGATTTTTCTTGAAAGAAGAATGAATGATATTTAATAAAATGCTTTAGTTACCATTTAATTATTGAAATAGAGATTCGGAAATTATTACATTTGGAATCTCTTCCATATTGAATAGTATGCCTATAATAGACCATGCCTAAATTTAGTAATGTATTAATTTGATAGAATAAAATATTTAGCTTTTACATCATAGAATCATTTTTAAATATAGTTCAGTATGTTTTAGAATTTAAACATGTTGGCAACTTTTACTCTTAGACTTTTGGGCATTCATAGGTGTTGGAGAGCTGGATCGGTATTTTGGCACTAATTCAATCCCAAGGAGGTGGTAAGTCGTAGAACCTACAATGATATATATATATATATATATATATATATATATATATATATATATATATATATATATATATAATGAATTAACTACCCAATCTCTCGATTAATGTAAAGGTATGAATGCATAATCTACTTGCATATAAAAATCAATGTTTAGTTGTATATTAAATTAGTAGCTTCAATGTTAAACTCTTCTTTAAATTTCTCACATGCAAAAAAAATTTACAAGGTACTCACCTCATTTTCCCCCCTTCATTTCTTTGAAGCAAATAACATACAATATCAAATTCCCAAAGATTAATTGTTCCAGGTTGCATAATTATTATAGGAAATTATCATAAACGTGCTTTGTGAACACAATTTTCATGGTATTCCCTACCCTCGATATGACTAGTCTTGGCTCATCCTTCAACCCCCTCATATTTTCCAATAGATTTAGACTTACATGTCATGTTTGAAAGGTTTCAGTTCGTAATTCAAAGAAAATAAGTTCTTTATTTTCTCCCCTCAAAAGCTTAGGAAAGGTAATAGCCAACAATACCCCATTTTTTCTTTCAGTGCCTTAACCATTGAGAATGAACTAGAACAAGAACACATGCCTTCCTTTCTTTAGTTGAGAACAAACAAAGGGGAATCTCTTTCTAATGGGAATACACGGCTACATCCCCACCTAAGATACTTCTCTAGTAACAATTAGAGACACTAAATCTCCTCATTTTTCTCTTTTCTCAAGCTTTAGCTAGAGGGAATAGGGTTCTACCCGTGAGGAAGATCAGATAGGAAAAGGTATAGGTTCTTTGAGCAAGCCCTTCCTTTTTCTTGACGTAGTTCCCTTTATTGATGAACCCATATTCTTAATCATCAGGTACACATGCAATCTTAGCTATTTCTGTTTGACCTATTCCTCCTGGACAAGGTACATAATCACTTGTGACGATGAACACACTTAATGATGAGGAACTCACGCACCTTTAAGTATGTAGTTGTTATAGCAAGATATGCCTCACCCTATGCAAAGTTTCTCAGAAGGCCTTTTTCCATTTCCCTATGCAGACTTGAAGTCCCTTTTTGAAAATCCCAAAGATAAAAACAATATGTTTCCACATATGCGCGCCCTAACTACTATACAACATGCGTATACACAGGTTGCACCACTACAACACACGTACACCGGGTTTTGTGCCCAAAATAAAAAATAGTGTCAGTTTCCATGTCACGTCACGAGATCCATGATCCTTGACCTTCCATATACTGGAAACGTTTCGACTCGGCCCTTCAGTACCACCTGAAGGCTATAAATGGGTCATATCTGAGCTATGGAAAAGAGGAGAAGAATTCAACTTTGAGAGCAAAGTTACTCTGGAGAAATCATTCACTTCATATTGAGTTTGCATCCCTTTATCCTTTTAATTATGAACACATTGTTCATCCCCTAGGCTCTTCCCTACTTGATTGAGAACCTCATTGTATGTCTTATGTGAGCTTGCCTTTGGTGGAGGATTGAAGTGGTGGAGGCCCAGCTCGAAGGGACTTAGTTTTTCGGTTCTGAACTATGCCGACATGGAAGTTTGTAATTCATTCACTTCTTTTTATTACATTTTAATAGAAATACTCTTTTCTTGTCCAATTAATATTTTTCAAATATTTGAATTGTTATTCCATGGGCACACACCGCATTTTTTATGAATGTTGATGGATTGTGCTATTGAATGTACTAAATTTATATATTATCACCATATGCTTTCGTTTCTTTTGTTGAGGACAAGTTGCAGTTGTATTTCTTTGAGTCAAGTGCTCAACTGTGGACTTCATTGAACGTTTGGACGAGGTAGGCTCTTTATATTGTCTCATTAGGATATTTTCTTATATAGCATATCTGATATTAGAGTTTATTTATGAATTCATTTCCATTTGTTGTGGTTCACCCCTAGCCATAGATATATTTTCCTCGTAACAATAGCAAGTGTGATTGTTTGAGACCCAAGAAGTTGGCATTACTGAAAACATCATTAATTTCTACTCAGTTTCTAGTTTGCTATGCAATATCTATGCCAAAATTCTGAGAGTGCAAAACCTTTTATTTTTCTATTTCAATTCTCCCCCCTATGCTCAAGACCTGCTCTAGCTCTTTGATCTCTCTCTTTCACCTGCAAAATTTGTTCTATCTTCTTCTTTTCTAGACCACATATCTCTGATATTGTGCATTCTCAGGCTACCATCTCATTGGTTTCTTATACATTTTCTCTACAACCTCACTTTCCCTGTCTTCAAAGCTCAGTTTAGTGGAGAGAGCATGCACATATATGATAGACGGAATGAATAGGTTGGGATCAACTAAATCAGGGATAATATTCATGGTGCCCTGCCATCAGGCCAACCACCCCTCCCCAGCTAGAAGCCTGCATGTGAGACAATTGTTCTCCGAGAGATAAGGATTAGGAACACATGTGATTTGGCACATGTAGAGTATGTGGAAAGTGTTTTTCTTAAATGAAATTTCAAAAATGGTAAGTTACATGTTATGGATTTGGATTTATTTAACTTATGTTTTTAACAAAATCTAGAAAACAAAAATTTTGCATAATTTTTTAATTACATAAAATAAATAAAAATTAATAACTAAAAATGTTTCGACTTTAATCAATTTAAAATTGCAATTTTGACTGAACCAATAAAAATTAAAAATGTTTCATCTTCTATCATACTAATATAATAGAATTAATCTATGGATTTCAAGATGAAAACATAGGAGTCTTCAAGGGAAAATAAAAATGTTTCATCTTTAATCAATTTAAAATTGCAATTTCAACTGAACCAATAAAAATAAAAAATGTTTTGTCTTCTATCATAATGATATAATAAAATTAATCTATGGATTGCATGATGAAAACTTAGGAGTCTTGGAAGGTTTTATCAATGTATTTTTTCTTCTTATTTTAACGTGAATTAATGCTCCATGAATTTCACATTAATATTTTTGAAATATATTAACATTGTTGTACTAGCCTGTAACATGTATTAGATGATCTGTATTTCCATTTTTTGTGTATTTATGAAATAGATTAACGCTTTTGTACTAACCTGTAACATGTATTAGATTATCTGTATTCCCATTTTATGTTTTAACGGTGGTATGCATTCTATTCTATACCTTTTTATCTCCATAACTTTCACATTAATATTTCTTAAATATATTATTAATGTTGTTGTACCAACTTTCAAATTAATATTTCTAAATATATTAACACTGTTGTACCAACTTTCAAATTAATATTTCTAAAATATATTAGTGTTGTACTAGCCTCTAACATGTATTAGATGATTTGTATTCCCATTTTCTGTTGTAACGATGGAATACATACCATTCTATACTTTGTTAGTCCCTGTATCTTTCAAAAAGCTTCTAGCATGATTTGTGGCTATCCACTGAATTCTAGACAACATTGCGAGACAAATACTTCTCTATACAAATGAATTATTAAAATATAAGAAAATATAACTTTAGAACTACTTTGCAGATTAAAAAAGACTGACATACACTATTTCATATATGCAATGAACCTACTGAAACAAGGTTGGTAGTCATTCAAATAACATTCTGATGAGAAAAATGTAGATCCACAAAAGAGCACCAAAGCAGTTATAACCTCTCCTCCTGGCTGAGCGAGAGCATAGATTATTTCCAAGAAAAACTTGAACCAGAGAAAGCTTCGCAGGTGAAAAAAGCTCCTCACAATACTCGTCAACACAAACATGCCTAACTCAATGCCAATGCATAAATGACAGTTTCCTTGTACTAGAAGTTTAATTGAATTATATACATGTATGTTTGATTGAATTATATACATGTGTGTTCGTTTATATTGGTGATAATTAAAAAAAAAAAACTAAGGTTGATGCATCCATATATGAAGTATTTAATAACTAGAATCATATTCATATTGAGATAATTGTTTTGCAGTACATACTAATAAGTGGATTCATAGCTATAACTACTTTATTCCACTATAGGTAACTTGGCACATACTCAAGTCAATCATATTAAATTGAATTTTAATCGAGATGTTGTCCACTTCATTAAATACACTTCATTAAATAAACATAGTGGTAAAAAAATTATAATAATCTAATTCAAACTTACAAGTTAAAGTTTGGTAAACAGGTTTTATTACAAAATTGTTTTATAACTAAGTCTTTTTCTTTACCATCCGATTATCTGGAGCTTCCTTTAACGATTTCCCCCTTAACACATGCTCATGTCAATCATATTAAATTGACTTTTAGTCGGGATATTGTCCACTTCATTAAATAAACATAATGATAAATAAATTATAATAATCTAATTCACACTTACAAGTTAAAGTTTGCTAAACACGTTTTATAACTGAATTGTTTTATAATTAAGTCTTTTTCCTTCCCATCCAATTATCTAAGATTCCTTTAATGATTTCCCTCCCCAAAAATCTATTGAAGACCAGAACCGTCATTGGACCTGGATGAAAAATGCTCTTTGCAATGTACAAAATCTACTGAAAACCTTCGTCGAACCTACACGAAAAATGCTCTTTGCAGTCGTATTAAACCCTAGAGGTGAGCCAAGGAAACAAGATTTTTGAATCCCCTGTTCTCTGTCAACTATGTCTAATTTTCCTTCCCCTTGAGTAGTCAAGTCAACAAATGGTTGCCCTACCCTCGGGGCAGGGACTTGCATCTTTGCAGTAGCTCGTCTTGTTAGTAGAGTAAACAAACAATTTGAAAAATAATTTTTTTATTTAAGGAATGAGGCAATTGTTTTTACAAAACCTATTTAAGTATTCTAATAAAGTATCCTTATTAGAATAAAGATATATCTCAATAAAACCTTGTATATAGTCTTGCAATATTTTTAATTTCTTATTTAAACATTTTTGTGTGACCTCATCCATGTTTTTTATCCTGTTATTTGAATTTTTTTATTTAAACATTTTTGTGTGACCTCATCCATGCTTTTTATCATATTATTTGATGGCTTTTTAGGTGCATTTAAAAAAAATCAACATTTGAAAAGATATTTTTGCATTAAATTTGAAAAAAAAAATATAGTTGCAATTTAAGACCCATATGCATGTTGTATGTCCATAATAGCTGCAAGTTTGAGAAGATATTAAATTACAGTAACAAGATTTTGATACAATTATACCAATTTATTTGGACAATTATATCATATTTCTTATCTTTATTTTGGGTTGTAAGCACAAGTTTTACAAACTTCAAAGAGTGACTTAGAGAAGAATAACATAATTCCACCAAATAACAAAGATGTAGAGGAAGGTAAAAAAAGAACTTATAAATAGAATAGGTAGTTCTCTTATGAATTTAATTGCGAACACGCTAATTTTGTTATGAATCAATCCAGGTAGTTCTCTTATGAATTTAATTGTTAACAGGCTAATTTTGTTATGAATTAATCCATGTTGCATGTTTTGGTATTGATTAGGGAAGGAAGATTCATTATATTTCAATCTTCACTAGATATCAAGAGCTAAGCAACAAAGTTTATGACCATGTTAAACATTGTTGATCAATTTGTTGGATATATGTTTTAATTTTTGCATGTAGGTATATTTTGCATTTTGACATGATCTCTTGGGGTCCATGGTATTCCCTAGATGGGGAGTTTTGGGGGGAATCATGGGGGATTATCGGTGGTTTTCAATCCATGGCTTTTTATACGGGTGAGTGCAAGTTAATGATGGTCTCTCATGACATGTTAGTGGCAATGCAAACCTAGAAAAACAACAATTTGTTAACTTGGAGGGATTATTCAAGGTAATTTTAGAATAAATTTGAATATGGTATAAGAAGATGAAATCTATTAAATTGAACTAGCTTTCTGAATATAGAAATTTTATTCATATATGTTGTGAATAACTATGTCAGATTTGATTTTTTCTAAGAGTGGTATGTTATTTTTCCAACAAAATGTAAGGTATATGTTTTTTCTCGTGTAGGTGTTGAGTACCTTAACGATGGAATTTCATTCCAAAAACTTGTATACTTGTAGAGAACCCGTTGTTCTAGTGCGGTGTATTTTTTGGAAATTTCTAATATTAATTTTATGTTTTTTAAAAATTATCAATGTCAATATATCCTTGGAATTGCAATTTCTTTTGTTTGTGCAGGCTAAGAGGGTCTTAACATGATCAAAATAATTTATTTATTTTTATATGGTAGACATCAATCTCCTCTAGTGTGGCATATAACTCATTCGAGAAATGGTTAATCTAAAAAAAAGTTATAGAAGAATTAACAGATGTATGTATTCTAGGATTTTGATATATGAAAATACAAAAATAGATTAAAAATAGTAAACAATATTAATTTAAAAGAAAAATATATATTTGGAATCTTCATAGCCAACTCTATCTATAGTTTTGTCAACAACTGAATTGTTTATCCTATACAAAAATAACGTCAAAGACCGAGATATAGAGAGGTGTTCGCAAAAATGGAGGTTTTTGTCAATTTGCAGACCGGACCACTAGGTTTGTCATCTCGAACATAAATCTGAGGAAACCAATTCAGTATACATGTTGTCAATCCTGCCCCAAAAAATTTAATTCAAAATAATGTGCACACATTCTTAAGAGCACGCACACTCTCTAGGAATTTGCACATGTTCCTAGTACCATGCACATGTTCCTAAGAGCATGCACACATTCCTAAGAGCGTGCACACGTTCCTATAAGCTAATTGTTATTTTTCATTCCCCAATATCTCTCTCTCTTTCTCTTTGGGTTCTACATCTACAACTCTCTCCTACATATACCCCACTTCTTTGTCTCCCTCTCACTCTCCCTCTCTACCCCCCCTGTCTATCTCCCTCTCTCTCCCACTCACACTCCTATACATGGTAAGACATAGACATGGAAAGACATAGAAATCACAAGGCATGGAAATACCTATACCTATACCTTGCCTTGACATGCCTCAAACTCTCACACCCACTCCTTGTTATAGCACAAAATTACACACCTATGAATTTTTTCCATGGCCTAACACCTATGCATTTATCTCGAAACTCTTTTTCTAACATTTATTTCCTACCTATATGGATATTGGGTGTATCCTTATCCATACTTGGGCCATTTAAGGAAGAGCATAGTGGTTGAGTTGATGCTTGAGGGATTCTTGGAGGAACCCAAACAATTGGCTTCGAGATGGTGCCAAAGGCAAGACAAGGTTGTAACTTACCTTTCTGATTTGGTGTTAATATAAGAAATTACCTTTCCCTCCTATTGTGTATCCATTGTATGTATTTGATTATTGATTTTACTTTGAATATTATATATGACATGTATACTCTTTGATCGTGTAACTACCTTCATAACGGCTCTTGTATTGTGTCCATTTTGCAGGTTGTTTCTAGCAAACGATCTGGAGATTTTTGAGTGAAAAAAGTGGGATCACCATCAAATGAGAGACTTAAGGTGCACCCTTTCTCCCTCTTCCTTCCCTATCTTCTCCTTGTAAATTATTTAGTATTTCAATTTTTGTGTGTTTGTCCTGGAGGGAATATATTTATCTTCTCCATAAAGTCTTGATCTGTTGTAATTATGACCCAGAATCATGCGGGAAAAGTCTTTTCAACACTCCCTCTATATCCCCCCCTCCCTCTTTCCCTTTGTCCCTCCCTACCCTATTATTCCCCCCTCTCTCCCACCCTTTCTCTCTCTCCTCGTTGTTAGTCTTAGTCTCACTCTCTCTTTGCCCCTCTTTCTCTCTATATTCCCCCTCTCTGTCACCATTTGTATCTCCCCATTCCTCTCTCTTTCTCTCTACTCCCCCTTCTATGTCTCCCCTTTACTTCCCTTCCTCTTACTATACCTATCTCTGCCCCCCTCTCTATCTCCCTCTCCCTCCCTCTCTCACTCTCTCTTTACCCCTCATTTTTGTCTTTCTCTCTCCACCTCTCACTCTCTCTCTCTCTCTCTCTCACACTCTGCCCTCCTCCCTCTCTTTATCCCTCCCTTTCTCTATCCCCCACTCTTCCATCTCTCTCTCCCCCCTCCCTCCTACTATCTCTCCTCTATCTCGCCTACATCTACCCCTCTCTCCTACATTTACCTCTCTCTCTACCCCCTTCTCTATATTCTTCTCTCTCCCTCTCACACTCTCACACACTCTCTCTAATTCCCTTCTATTCCTTTCTTTCTCTCCCTCCCACACTCTCTCAAACACACTGTCTATCCCCCCTATATGTATTCCTCTCTTTCCCTCCCACACTCTAACACACTCACTCTCTACCTCCCCTCTTTGTCTTCCTCTCCCTGTCACACTCTCAAACACTAGAAGTTTGGTACATTGCAAGGAAAGGAATGTTAAGGCAAGAAATGGCCTTGAAATAGACATGTCAAAGAATATCAAGAACTATATGTATACATAGACCTATACTTAGACCATGACCTAAAACTAGACCTTTCCTAACCATGCCTCACACTCTCACACCCACTCCTTCTCTATCTCCCCACTCTTCAACTCTCTCNCTTTGTTTACCTCTTCCTTCCTCTCACACACTCAAACACTCTTTTTCTATCTCCCCGCTCTTTCTTTCTCTTTCCCCCTCTAACACTTACACACACTCTCTCTCTCTATCCCCTACACCCTCTCTCTCTCCCCATCCCTCCCACTATCTCTCCTCTCTTTATCTCCTAAATCTACCACCTCTTTCTCTCTCTCCTCGATGTTAGTCTCACTCTCACTCTCTCTCTACCCCTCTTTCTCTTTGCCCCTCATTTTAACTCCCTCTCTCTCTGTCCATCTCACTCTCAACCTCTCTTATACGCTTATTTTCCCTCTCCATAATCCCCTTCTCTCCCTCCTCCCTCTCTCTCTACCCCATCTCTTTATCTCCCTCTCCCTCTCTCTCTACCCCATCTCTTTGTCTCCCTCTCCCTCCTTCTCACACACTCAAACTCTCCCTGTCCAACCCCTCTCTCTTTCTTTCTCTCTCCCCCTCTCACACTCACATTCTCTCTCTACCCCCCTCCCTCCCACTATCTCTCCTCTCTTTCTCTCCTAATTCTACCATCTCTTTCTCTCTCTTCTCATTGTTTGTCTCACTCTCACTCTCTTTATGCCCCTCTTTCTCTCTCCCTCCCCATCTCTTTATCTTTTCTGCTCATTCTACCTCCCACTCTCTTTCTCCATCTCACTTTTGACCTCTCTTATACTCTTTTTTCTCTCTTCATCCTCCCCTTCTCTCCCTCCTTCCTCTCTCTCTACCCCCTCCCTCTCTCTCTCCATATTAATCTCGAACTATATTTTTCTCTAACCCCATAAAAATACCTCTCTTACTCACCATATACTTCTCCCTTTCTCTCCC
>ML788905.1:95806-108943 GCA_009831015.1 Picea engelmannii
TCTCTCTCTCTCTCTCTCTCTCTCTCTCTCTCTCTCTCTCTCTTTGTCTCCCTCTCACTCACTCTCACACAATCTCTTTTTCTTCCCCTCTCCCCCTCTCTCTCCACCCCTTCTCTCTACATCGCCAGGAAAAAAATGGCCATGACCTAGACATGTCAAGACCTAGACCTAGACCTAGGCATAGTCAGACCTAGATATGGAAATACCTAGACCATGAACTATACCTATACAATGACAATGATCTAGACTTATACAATGACCATGATGTAGACCATGACATAGACCTAGAGATAGACATAGACCATGACCTAGACCATGACATAGAGATAGAGCTAGACTTTTACCATGATGTAGAAATATACCATGACCAAGACCTATACCATGACCATGACCATGACCTAGACCATGACCTAGAGCTTGACCTAGACCCCCCTAGCTCCATCTAAGCCTAGGCATAACCTATACTCAACCCTCAACCCCCTCCACACTCGATCCTTAAATGAACTATGAATATACCTCTTTTTAAGGGCCCCACAACCTTTGTATCCACATTTTAGTGCTCTAACCATTGCTCTATGCTTAAAAACACTTTCTATCTGAGCCCTTAGGTACTAGTTGTCACAATTCCCTATAAATATTTATTCATAAATATGTTTGGTCTATAGTAAATGATATATCCATTTCAATAAGAGCATGCAATTTCTATTGTGACTTTAAATCCTTAAGGTTGGGTGCTCATCCCTGCCTAGCAGGAACACGTGTGCATTTCTAGAATGCATGTGCGTTCCTAGAAACTTGCATGCACTACAGGAATGTGCACACATTCCTACTGGGAATATTTATGTCCCAAGCAGACTCCTCTACCTTATCTATCTCAAAAAATATAATAAGCTCGACATATGCATGCAAAAACAACAAGAACGGACATGTTTTTGTTCTTTTTGTCTTGTTGTTTAATTCATATATAATTTTGTGTTATTGCAAGAAAATTGTCAGAATAATTGGAAGACAAATTTGTCCAAGTGGAATTGGAACTATTGGTTGTGTATTCTTTTGTAATACCAAGACAAATTTGTCCATTTGAAATTGTTAGTTGTGTCTTCTTGTGTATAATACCAAGACAAATTTGTCCAATTGGAATTGGAATTTTTAGTTTTGTATTCTTGTGTAATACCAAGACGAATTTGTCCAATTAGAATTGAAATTGTTAGTTGTGTCTTCATGTGTAATACCAAGACAAATTTGTCCAATTGGAATTGGAATTGTTAGTTCTGTCTTCTTTTGTAATACCAAGACAAATTTGTGTACTTGTAATTGAAATTGTTAGTTGTGTCTTCTTGTGTAATACCAAGAAAAAATTGTGGTGGGGTACTTGGAAGCCAACTTTTCTCTCTAAACATGGAGAACTAATGTAATGTTGTAGAAAGTCCTCGAGGAAAGAAAAAAACATCGAAAAGGTAAATGAAGAAATAGAAACGGAAAGGGTACGTATGTCAAAACACAGACTTTCACAAGAGGGAAATCCAATTTCTAATAGAATAGATGTCGTTTTTGTTTCTCCTCCGTCACCACAAGCAAGGCGCAAGATTTCAGTAGAGAAAAATCCAATCTATATCTCATCAATACAAGTTGTTTTGGATGAACAGATGATGGAATATTTTCTTGTATCTAATCATGCAATGGATGAAATTAGAGAGGAAATTGGTGCACAACATTCTAGTGAAGAAGTTCATGTGGTGCAACCTCTTGTTGGACAGTCAAACATTGCAGAAACTAGTCATGGGAATGTCCACTCTCCTCCTAGAATTGATATACTAGTGATTGAAGGGGAAACAATTGCAATGTTGTTAACTCCACACCAGGGAGGTCAAGAGTGCCACAATACAGGCTCATCGTCCCTACCTAGATTGAGTAGTGTGCGACGAAGAACTCCTAAACACATTCAGGTGGATGAAATTGGTCTAACATCACTTGAAGATAAGTTACCTAATCATATTATTCATCATCAGTCATATAAAATAATTAAAGAATATTTTGAAACAAAATCTGATGCTGCTAAATGTCAATTATTTTTGGCTTTGTTAAAATCTAGATGTTTGACTACTGTTAGGAGAATTTTAGGCATTAAAACACTCAAAAGTTTAGAAACAAGTCATCATATTGTTATAAACCTTATAGATTATTTTCAAATAATTGGTAATAAATATCATTCTAAATATTGTAATGCAGCTCGACGTGTCTCGTCACAATCAATTGTTAGAAACATCACAATAAAACATGATTTGCTCCAACAAACCTCTTGTTTGATGAAATGCAATATAAAAACCTTTATAAAGTATTCTAATAGATGAGATAGCCTTGACACAGGTGGCTCGATATATTTGTGGGCCTTCACTGGTAGGCTACCTCATTCTGAGATGAATTTAATTGGAGAAGTTAAGGGACTAGTACAATATTTCTGGCATGAGAACACTAGGCCTTCTTCCAACCAAAAAGATGTACTAAAATTGAGAAGGGGATCTAGGGACTGTGAACCCCATATTAAAAACTTTATTGGCATTACATAGACATAATTGTATGAGATATTAAGGACAGTACATAGTGCACTTAACTTGGGACATATATCTTTCCATAAATACAAGTCTTGGTATGTTCAAATAAACATAATTGATAACACGTGTTGTTGTAGACATCATATTGAGTATGTTTATTACTATGACACACACACACACACACACACACACACACACACACACACACATTTTTCATGTCTTTCATAACACCCTTTTGCAAGAATGCTCAGTTATATTTTCGTTGTCATCATCTAGAGACTTTATTCACATCATCTAGTGTACAAGGACATAGGGTTGTACATTTTATCAATAATATTTCTTATATGGGACATGCCACAGGTACGGTTGAATGGAAGTACTAAGAAAGTGCATCCATGTAAGTGATGATTATGAATTGGGGATGAAGAAGGTTGCCTTGTAAAGCTTTAAATATGTCGCATATGATATTGATGGAGGGTAGGAAAGAAAAAATATATAATTGGTGACTTCCCAGGTATGAGTATGCAACTTCATGAATGACTTCATCGAAAAATAAACAACAATATGTTCAACATGTCCATGTGGCTCGATGGAAGGATGAACATTTTAGAATATGTAGAGATACATTTCTCGTTGGTATTGTCTTATCAGTGGTTGATTTTTCTGAGAACTACACCCTTCAACCACAAAATGAGATTCAAAGAACATATTATCACTCAGAGTAGGTCAGCATAATGGTCCATATCAAATACAAGCATGGGCCAGATGGTAACGAAGAAAACATAATTATATTGAAGGAGTATCACTTCTACATAAGCGATGAGAGGTTCCATGACTTACCCTATGTACAACATTGCTTTCAATTGTTTTACAATAACCTTTAGGACAAGAACATACAGATGGATCAACATTGGATTTGGTCATATGGTTGTGCAGGAAAGTTAAAAAAATGCTCATGTATTTCAATGCTTGTGTATGTTGCACAACAAATTAAAGGTACCACACATTTGGAACTATTTCGAGTCTAGGTATGGGAAAGGGGAGCATGATGGAGCAGGCACCTACATAAAAACAGTGTTACACATGGAATAAATGAATTTCACAACTACTTCACTCATTCAAGATGTGAAATCCATTGTTGAATAGTGTTCTTCAGTAATAGGAGAGGGAACAAGAACCCATGAAGACCAATCACATAGGACAGGACATCTAGATAGATATTTTTGGGAGGTGGTCAATGTATATCGATCGCAGTGGTATGAATGCAAAAAAATCCATGGCACTCATGGATTCCATTTAGTTCGAACATCATAAAATGCAATAGTTGAAATATGGATGAGAAAGATTTCTTTTTTTGTTATTCTTGTTTCATTGGAATCCAAATTTTGATTTGAATTTTTCCTTGCATAATGTTATGGAAATATATATTTATTGTTGTATAGGTTAAAATGGGAAGCTACATGGAAAGGCATGCAAGGAGGGATTAGTCTATTTTACATCATAGTTTATTTTTCATATTAAAAAAAACCATTTTTAAAAGATCAAGAATTGTCCCTACCAATTGTAAAGTTTGAAAATTATTATATTTATGATTCATGGACTTGAGCTTATAAGTAGATTTGTCGAAGATCATATTGAAAAATAATCAAAATCTAATTACTTTTCTTGCATATCATTGTTCTTAGTTAAATTTTAGTCATTGTGATCTAGATCACTCTTATGTTATGTATTAGTTTGTTTGCTTACAAGTTTGCAATATATATATATATATATATATATATATAATTACTTTTCTTGCATATCATTGTTCTTAGTTAAATTTTAGTCATTGTGATCCAGATCACTCTTATGTTATGTATTAGTTTGTTTGCTTACAAGTTTGCAATATATATATATATATGATGATGATGATGATGATGTTTTAGTAATTTTGAGGCATCCTCTTTTGTTCATGATAATTTCCTTGAAATGAGTACTTTAAGGTAGACTCAAGTATCATCTATCAACATTGACCATCTACATCCAACAAGTGCACCCAAGTGTATCCAGTGCATTGGCAATTAGTTTAACTTTACCAATGTTGAAGGAGATGCATTCCCTATCCATATCAATATCAACTCACTATGAGATAGATACCTTGCCTTTCTCTTTCCACTACTCAGATAAGAATTTATTATGGATTGTTTCCACCATAAGGGATTTATTAATGTGTAACGCAAGTATTTATAATCACTTTAGAAAAAAATCATACATTCATACACATTAAATTCATACACTTTGAAATTCATACATTCATCAACATAAATTGCAGAAACAATGAGATTCATAAAAACTGTGCCATCAAATGTGTGTGTGTGTATTCAACATCATCTAAATTGTACAGTTTTTACAAAATGGCACCTCATGCCTAATATACAAAATGACGACAAGTGCCCTAACATAAAATAACATCCATGTGGTGGCCTAGATATAAAACGGAAGTAATTGGTCAATCATTGACCACTTCCATGCTCTCCACCCTCGGGAACATCCTAGAAATATATATTTATTCTCTTGCTCGAAGAAGCACCTTGAGTGGTTTTGTGCTTGGACGTGCTTCATCACTCCGGAGACTGCACAAAGAAAAAACGTTGTTATAATTTTTTTTCCACAACGAATTAAAATACGTACAAAATGATACATTGTAATTTAACATAAGACAACTCACCACATATGGTATTGACATATGTGAGGATGTTACCCTGCTCCATGACCCCAATCTCTCAACGATGCCACTCTGCGTCATTTACAAGGTTCAAATCATCAAAATTAAAAAAATATGCATAAAATCAAATTCATGATACATAAAAAATTATCATCAACAAATTATCTCACTGTGAATATCTTGAGCCTCGATGGATTCTTCCTGGCAGTTTGAACGCTCAACTGTACAACCTGCTTTGAGGAAACCTCTACTATGGCAACCTCGGTGGATGGGGCCTATTAGAACATAATTCAACATTTGAAATAAAAATCCAAATTTCGAATCCTTTGTTAAATTATTCCTGATTTTGTCATTAATCAATAAAATTTCTCTTTAGGTATTCTACTTTATACACTAATAAATTTTTTTGTTATGTTTTGACAAGGAACATCAATCCTAAGCCATCAAACCTAATGCTTATCAAAATCAAAGATTTGTGGGATTTCAAGGATTTAAAGCTGCAAAATGTTTAATCAAAGTATAATTATCATTTGAATTTCCACTTCAGGACTTCACGCTTAGGCAATCTAAGATTAAATGTTTAAAGGTCCTCTTAATTGCAAATTCATGAATCTCTAGAGTCTTGAATTTCTAAAATATTTCTTTATAAACTAAAGTACTCAGCTGGCGTGTCCTATGCTAGCTTGAATGTTTTTACATGTGGAGACATGTGACACTTATTTTGGGAATGTTTGGACACATAATTCACACATTTCAGGATGACATGTGTCACCCATGTCCTCATGAAATGTCATCATATGTGATGTCATTCTACCATATCGCTCTAGGAGACTGTCCTCGGGGATATCAAATTATCAATGAATCCAAGAAGTGTCAAAGTGTCAAATCAATGAAGTGTCGAAGTATATAATATTAAAGGTTAAGTAATGATTTATTAATCTCAATTAAAGGTAAGTAATCACATCACGAATCCGACCTTCGAGATAATTTTAAAATTTTCTATTTCAATAGTCCTGAATTCCCAAAGTCCTAAAGCGTTGAAGGATTAAAAAAGTAAAACAACAGTTAATTAAGTAAATATTGATTAAATATAATTAATCATTTCATGACTTAAACCTTCAGGACATGTTTAACATTCTCTATTCAAATCCCCAAATGTCGAAGTGTTGAAATACTTAATTTCACTAATCACGATTATTAATGTAAATTAAATATGATTTGTGTGAAATATTTGAATAAAGTTTGCTAATGTGAGGTAATAAATTCTCCATCTTTTAGAATGGCTACCTCGTCATTTGGATACAAAGTGTTACATGTAGAATTAATTAGTTTCTTAGTTATGATTTGATAAAAGATTTGAACTCTATATCATTTTTTTATTCGCATACAGAATTCTATCTTGTCTCTACATTCGCATTCATGAGATTTTTTTTTGTTACAGGGATGAATATCGTCAGCAAGAAGTCACGACACATTGTAGAGGAGAAAGAAAGAATTTCCAAGATCAATCTGCAGAGGAACCAAACCCGAATTTTGACCTGTATTCGGATATTACTGCTCGTTTAACAAGAAGCATCAAATCTTGGGCGTAGGTTTATGAAATCCTCAAGGAAGAGAAATCCACAATTTCTGATGATGGAAGCGAGGATGAAGATGTTTTGAATATAAACAAACTCAAGGATGTTTCCAATTCAAAGCTTCATAAAGTTGCATCAAGGATAAAATTGTTTGCATATACAGACATGATACGATGGGCTCTAGAGCATGTGGATATACCGACAAGAACCATCTACAACTATCAAATAAATATTGTCGGCTCGTTTTGACATGAAGATATCCTAGTAGTGTATAAATTGTCCAGTAATCCAAAATATGTTTACAATGTTTAATTTGTGAAGAAGTTTGAGAAAGAGGAATGTACAGATTATGACAGAATTGTCCATTCAATATAGTTAAAACTTAGTGGGGAAATGAAAACAAATTTAAAGAAGATAGTCATGGAATATATTCGACAACTTCTTGTGATGCACATATTATGTACATAGCTATGATGCTTTGTATACTGCATGGAAAGAAAAACCCTGGACATTTCACTATAGATTGGGTCCCTGTTATTCATGAAGTTGCAGAAGGTTTTACTTTTGATTAGGGAAAGTTATTGTCTGATAACTTGGTAAAACAAATACATGTTTATACAAGTTTGATCTAAAAGTGAAACAACTCCTTTTTATATGTCAGCATATATTATGGATGCTATCTGTTACAAAACCCCTTTCCCTTTGATGAATTGGATTTGGACTCCAAAAATTTTTGAACCAATACATATATGTCATTCCAAACTGTGGGAGGAAAATGAAAAAGATCATTTTTATGAAATTTTTCATAATGTTATCATTCCAATTCATGAGGCTCTATATGGCAACCTTCCTCTGACAATCTCTGAGAAAATCAGGGGAAATTTAGGAACAACTGTTGAATGGTATATCGAGGAGATATTTTATTATATCAGAGTGTATGGTTTTTTCATATCTCCTCATGATTTACCAAATTTTTTTCCATATAGTATCATTTGTAGGGAAGTGACGTACCAAACAATTTTTGCGAGAATAACAAAATAATTGAAAGTAGCATAGTAGAGGGTATTGCCGACTTATCCCATACAAGTTGGTGAATATTAACTATTATTTTTTTGGACATGCAAACTTTGAATATTAATCCTTAGAAGATATTGTATTATCTTATATTGAATTCAAAATACATGACCCTCATAAGGTGGTTGAAAATCATATGACACAGTTCGGCATGAAAAAGTAATTTCATGAAGACTCTCCATTTGATGATATTTTCAAAGGAGAAAAGTTATATGATGAAGTTATATCTAGGATTCATAATCTTCTTGAGAAAGAACAATCAAATTTTCTTAATTTCCAAAAGAACAAGAGGAGTTATTTGCCAAATATTTTACAAGTAGAGAAAAGTTTTACTTATAATGGTAATACAACTTCAGAAGTGCTACCATCATCCAATTCCAAGCAACATGATTTTCTTGAGGTTAAAACCAAGGAAGATGAAAAACACCAGATACATCATCAAAGGATACAATGGTGAAGGAACCAACTAAATCAGGTAAGACCTTACAAGAAACATTGGCAATGTTTGAATCTTTTATGAAGCATGAACATATTCTCCCTCAGATGACTTCAAACACTAAAAATCTTGTAAAAGATGTTACTGCTCAAGGGGAATCTACTACACTTGCATCCCCCATCCCATATTTAACTCCCCTTACATCAAGATTTGATATACATGGAATAGAGGTAGTAAATGTTAAAAATCTCACTCTTATTGAGCAATAAGAAATTTCATCATATTTCTTCTTGAGCAAAAAAAGGATAGCTATTGTGCAAAGAGAAATTCATAAGAAAGGAGGTATAATCACCAAAAGACAGAGGATGATATTTGATGGTTAGGGACAGAGTGACCCTAAATTTTCAAAACAGTTAGCTAACTCTTTAGCATCCTTTGCAACAACAAACTTGTGGTCTGTAGAAAATTTAAAAGAAAAGATTGATCAACAAAATATTTTAATTGAGCGGTTGCAAAACAATTTGAAACAAATAGAGGTAATTATTAGGGAAAGAGTTATTTCTAAAATAGTTCAGGTTCGATAAATTCATGAAAAACGGATCAAACAGATGGAGGAAAACTAAGAACGGGTCTTTAGGATCAACAAATATTGAAAAATACTTTTTCCCAGAAAGAATCCTTACTTCTTCATTTAAAATATCAAATCAAAAAGGTTGAAAATGAAATTATTGATATTCCTTCTTTTAAGAAGTAGTCCCTAGAGGTTAACAATGGATTGCAGTCATCCGATGATACTTTTTGTGAAATTTTGGAAAGTATTCAAAAACAATATATTATCATCATTGATTCATTACAAATCATTGTTGATAAATAAAAAGAATTGGTTAATAAAAAATCTAAGTTTCAAGAACTAACGATGTGGAATCAAAATATAAATATATCAGTAATTACTCAATTTACAGAGTTGGGATAGTTAAGAAGTGAAATGGAAATAAAGACATGGGAAAACAACCTGGAATAAAGTAAAATATTGGCCAAAGAAGCAAAAGAAACATCTTTAAATTCCCTACTTGTTGTAGATGTATAAATAGAGGAGATTGACATTGGTGATGTTCATTCAATGATTAGAACTCTTAATGTAAATGAGAAAAGAGAAGAGTTGAATAAGAGAAGAGAAAAGGATAAAGTTTACATTCAACAAATGACTCAAGTTAACCTGCAGAGTTTAAACCATTTCCTGGTTAAAAATAATTTACATTGTAAAATTACTCAGCAAGTTGCAGTCAAAGTTCAAAAGAATCTACCATAGCTACATCGAAAGGATTTTAACTTTGACTTAAATGTTAATATAGAGCCCCCCAAGTTCGTAGTTTCATTATTAAATTTGCATACTTAATACAAGGACCAACAAAAAATAGATGCATCTACAAGAAAAAAATGAAGAGATAATCCTTCAAACAACCAACAAGTGATGAAGTTTCCAGAAGAAAGATATAGGTACAAATATTTTGTGATATTCAGTTAGCCTAGTATTTAAAAGATTTTCTCCTATTTTAAGATATAGAAGTGTGGAAGTCTAACCGATTTTGGTTAAGAAAAAATTGTATAAATAAACACATTTGATATATGAGGAGGGATTTTTCTTACCTGATGTAAAGAGGGACTTTTTAATACAAATTCCTATAGGAAGATAGAGATTCTACTTCTCATTTCTTTGAGTTATGTGTTTTCTATGTGTTGCAAGTTTATCATAATTCATCTTCTTCAGTCTGTGGTGTTTAAGGAATGAATGAATACAATTTTTTAATACATCTGTTGTGATTCACTTGATTAGATGTATATTCAGGTATAACTTTTCCTTTGTTTTACTATAAGTGAAATAAGACATGTATATTTATAGATGTTCTCATCTTAATTCATCTTTTATAGATACATTTCATGTTTCCTCTATTGCTAATAAGGTAATATTTATAGCATTAGATACCTTGCTTTGTTTGTCAATTTTGTTTACTATAATTCTTTTTTGCATCTCTTGATTATTGATAAAAATTCAAAGGAAGAGATATTGCCTCTTTGTTTCTACATTAGTAGAGTATTGATGTTTCTTTCCAAGATAAAGGTAGAAAGGCACTGTGAATGAAAATATTATTAAATTCGGATTCCTAGCATTGTTCTGTGAGACCAAAATAAATCTCAAAAAAAATATATTTTTTGGCACCATTGTCGGGGAATGAAGACATGAAGATATTTTTCCCTGGGAGTTCGACAAAGATTATTTTTGGTTCTTGAGGGTGATCAAGAATCAGACATACATTTAGGCTCTTTTTTATTATCACCTTGCAACTCCATCTTTGTAAATATATCATTCAGAAGAAATAATACCAGACATAACCCAAATAAGAAGAAGACCACTCCTATCTCAGATACAGAAAAATTGCTAAAAACTAAAGGATATCTAAGGCATACTTTTGCGTCAGCAGGTAAGGATTATCAAGCAAAAGCTTCTTAAGTTAATGATAAGATTTCAGAGGAACAAATAAGTTTAGTTTATTTTAAAGAAACAAATCAAATTAAATCTCCTTCCACTGAATCCTCAAGTAGTATTCCATAAGTTAAATCAGAAGATCTAGAGATTGAGATCCCTGAAGTAAAATTATACGACTTAAAAGGTGAAAATTTTCAAAATACACCCTTTTCTTTTATAGGAATTTATGACAGTCATATTAAGGAATAATCCTTAGTGACTAACGTCATTTACACTCGACCTATCCTTATGGTTCCCAAAGTAAGGGTTTCTATCCTTGCAAATCTAGAAGAACATCTTCTATTCTCAGATTTCTCTCATATTATTTTCCCCATCTACTCATCAATGTAGATTTTAACCTTGTACAATTATTTACTCCAAGCATATTTTCATTAAAAAAGTAGAAAAAATGCAATGGAAAATACACACATTTCACATATATTTTTCCCCTGGAAACCCAAATCGGGAAAACCAACATATTCTATATTCATTCACTTCATACATTGTTTACAATACAATATACATATAGGATCCAATGACATCTAAAACCCTAACCCAATGACCTGGATTAGTCAACAACCATAATTCCTTAACCGGAAATAGAAAACCATAGGCAAAAAACATGTGCTGAAAAAATTCCCAACAATGGACATGAAAATCGAGGCAACAAAAAAAATGAGGCAAAAAAGGAAACATGTTTTCCGAGGCCAAAAAAAAATCTCGGGGGCACTACCCCTAAACCGCCCCACGTTCCCAGTGCAACGTAGCAACCAATGTTGCTAGTAGTGAAAATAATATAACACATACCCAACATTCTCCCACTTGTTTTTTTCTTTGCATATAGGGGGTTACAAGGTTACATAGTCAACAATCCAGAGCAACAATTCCCATAGATCCTCTACACTAAGAAAACTTCTCAGTTCTCATAGATTTTCTTAATGAATCTGCAACATTCTTCAAAGTGTCACCTTCATCAGTAACACTTTCTTATATTCAACCATGTCTCTCACAAACTGGTATTGAACATAAATATGCTTTGTCTTTAAATGATAAGTCAGGTTCTTCTCCAGAAAAATTTCACCTGACTGTCACAATCTATCCTTATAGCTTGTTGTACCAACCCAATACCTGAACATAATTTTTATAACCATATTGCTTCCTTGCTTCCATGAGTGGCTGCCATGTATTCAAATTTTGTAGTTGAAAGTGCCATTACAGATTGTCTTTTTCTCATCCAACTGAGCAATGTCGTTTTCTCATCCAATTGATCCCTCCAAATAGGTTAAACACATACCCACTTGTATATCTCTTATGATCCAAATATCCAACCCAGTTTGCATCCACAAAGCCATGTATATCCAACACTTTGTCCAATCCTGGTCTTCATTGGTAGCACAATCCATAGTTAGCAGTGACACACACATACATGAAAACCCTCTTCATTGTTGTCCAATTCTCCTTCCCTAGTTTTGACATATACCTTCTCAAAACGCCCACTGCATGTGCAATATCTAGTCTAGTACAGACCATGTCATACATCGACCTTGTTGGATCATGTTGTCATTGATGCCAATGGTTTTATTATTTGGGAGATTGTTGGATCATACGTCATTGATGCAAATGGTTTGATTAATTGATGTCATTGATTGATGTCAAGTAATTGATTGATTAACAATTGATATGATGCCCTTGATGAGAATGATAGATGTCCAAGTGCAAACCAATTGATAAAGATGGATCATTGATATATATGATGCAGTGGTGAATTGATGCAAAGATGAATCATTATTGTCTTATCATGGTTGATAAGGTGCACAAATGGATGAACTCCATAGTGGTCCCCTTATGGTGAAAGCCCTCACGAGAAGACGCTTTACGGATTGAGTTCTCCTATAAGAATGGTTGGAGGACCCATTCTTGCATGTGTATTAATGAGATTAAGATCAATGAATTTGTTGGTGAAACTATCCTAGATGGATAGTGCTTGACATGCCATTTCTGGTGGTATGTGGAATGTCACATAACTCCTCACAGTTTGAGAGTTATGGCTCTACGAAGTTGAAAGGACCCCCATATGATGGCTTGAAGCCCCAAAAGGTCAAAGAAGTCAAAGTTCTTGAAAAGAATAAATCATTATTTAAATGATAAAGTAAAGTGACAAAATCAAGAAAGATTATTTAAATGATAAAATGAAGTGACAAAATCAAGAAGGGATATTTAAATGATAAAGTATTGGAGAACTTTCTATTCATGGAAAGTGGTTAACCCTA
>ML788905.1:110259-143078 GCA_009831015.1 Picea engelmannii
AGGTGTGTCCAACAATTGGTATCAGAGCAGGCTTTCACTACAAGCCTTAACAAGCTTGAAGGAGATCCATAGACAGACAAATGGATGATGAAATTCCAATCCTTGATGAGGAAAACTATTCTACTTGGAGAATAGAGATGAGAGTGTATTTGAAGACAATGGGAACAACTATTTGAAAGGAAACCATCAGTGGATATGTTATGTTGAAGAACAAGTCAAAGTTAGCAGCTCAAAGGGAAGGAAAGAAGAATGATGCATTGGCTCTCAAGACCAATCTTAGTGGACTCTCAAGCCCTATCAAAGAGAGTATGGGACAATGCACTTCCACCAAGGATCTATGGCTAAAGCTAGAGGCAACATATCGAAGCAAGGAACAAGAAGAAGAAATTGAAGACCACTCCATCAAGATCATCAAAGGTAAAGAATCATAAAAAACTCTTGAATGTATTATTTCTAAATGTGATTTTGAAAACATTTCAGGTGAAGATAAAGAATCAAGTGATGATAGCACAAAGAAATATATTGAAAATGAAGGAAAAGAATTATGTGTTGATGTTGGCAAAAAGGAAGAAAGTGAAGATACTTCAAATGAAGGTAAAGAACACTCAAAAACCCTTGATTGCAATGATGATGATGAATTTTTTTCTACAAGTGAAGAAGAAGATGTAGAAACAGTTTGTGTAAAGTTTGATGGTATTTATCCCATGAAAAGAATAGAAGGAAATCTATTAAAACTTCAAAAGGAAATTAAAGAGGGTTTATATAGATATAGAAGTGATCATTATTATATAGACTGTAAATATCTTCCAGATAACACTAAGAAGTTTCTTAGGAGAATTCTAAGGCACATCTTGAAGTTAAAAGAAATGATCAAGGAACAAGAAGAGAGAAATAAGACTCAATTAGAAGAAAAGGAAGAAGAGATCACAAGACTAAAAGATGGAAAAGAAGATATGAATGTAGAAGATGAGATTTACAAAAGTTTTAAAACTATTGTCCATCTCAAGACCCAAATTGAAGAAGCCAAAAGAATAGAGGAACTATTTAAAGATTCAAATAAATGAAAAGGAAGATTCATGTTGCAAGTTAGAAGATGAAATTGTTGACCTTAGAAAGAATGTAGAGAAGTCAAACAAATTCTTGAATAGCTCACAAATATTGGATGAGATCTTGGAAAGTCAAAGACCATCATGTGATAAATCAGGTCTTGGATACAAAGGAGAAGGTACACATGTTGAAGCAAGCACCTCACAGAAGCATGAGGTAAGTCCATCAAGAAGGAAGAAAATGTTGCAAAATGACCATTTACACAAGGCAAAGAAAATTTCAAAAGAGAAAAGAAAGGAAGACATCAAGAAGCCATTCTTGGGACACCAAAGCAAAGGTATGAAAGTGTTTTTCATGGGTATTGTTATTCATGTAATAGATATGGTCACAAATCTTTTGAGTATAGATCTTATGAAAGAAGATATAATGGAAGATTCTATAACACCACAAGGTGTTGGAGATGTGATCAATTAGGACATATTGTTGTTCACTGTAACTCTATGAGATGCTACAGCTGTAATGGATTTGGCCACAAATCCCAGGAGTGCTGGAACACAAGAAGAAAGTCCATGATGAGGACTTCACATAGCATGGCTAGAAGAAGGAATGAAATAAGAAAGGGAGACATCTTTGAAAAGATGGATAATCAGAGATCAAGTTCTGAAGAGAAGGGTCAACTACAAAAGTGGGTGAAGAAGACAGAGTAGCCAGATCATAATGAAAGACTGAAGGGAAGTGAAAAAGTGTCATCTATTAAGGCACACACAGGTTACAGTGGTCACAGTCACATGGATACATGTGCTGACCTTGTAGGTTGCGTACACATGCGCTCAGTTGTGCAGAAGGTCGCGTATATGCTGTAAATCCTTGTGAAAAAGTGCAATGCACATGGCTTGGAGTTTGATGTGATGGCATAACTCTGTATTGTAGGGTCTAACATTGTCTATTGCAGGTTCTGACACTGTTTGCTACAAGTTTTCATGGTGAGATCACGCAATGGTATAATAAAAATAAATATTGGGTGCATGGCACTAACCCAAGAGTATGGATTGATGTTGATCCACTGGGATTAATCATTTTTTGATGTTGATGGTGGTATACATGGATGGTATATCTTATGATGTATTATTGGAAGCATATGTTGATATCATGGTGCATGCATTTTGCATATGGATTGGGCTACATGTTGAGACATATGGTTGGTGAGTTGATGAGGTGATAATGTTGTACATCATGGTTTGATCTATGTGTGTTGCATGATTGGTACGTTTCTAGTACATCAGTAGAGGCTCTTACTAGAAGGATGATTGGCACATGTTTTATGGAGGACTTGGCATACATGTATGGGACTCATCATTTTGTTATATTGGTGCATAGTAGTACACTCATATATGGTACTACTTGATTTTCACAACATTGGTATTTGTTGATACATGATTGTGGCACTTGATTCATGATGGAGACATATCATGAGTGATATGATACATTGTTTGGCATGTTGGTAGATGCACATGGTTGGCATATTGGTGGATGCACGTGATTGGAATAATTGGTAGATGCACATGTTGGCATATTGGTAGATGCACATGTTGGCATATGGTGGATACATTTCATGGATGATATCTTTTGGCACATTGTTGATGTACATGGTTGATGTATATGGGTGTTGTGCATGTTGGACACATTTTGGTACATGATGCACTTGGTGGATATATTGTTCATGATTCTCTATTTCATTGTTGACATATCTTTTGATGTATGGTATAGCACAAGTTTGATGCATGAACAAGTCCAAGGATCGTCATATGGTAGCATATTGTTCATCTTGCAGATAAGATAGGGGGAGATATACCCTTAGGGGGAGTCATTCTTCTTCCCATGATTCTAGGAGGAGATATTTATCAGATGCATACCTAGAAAAGAGCCCTATATTTGAAGAAAGAGCACAAAGGCATAATTCCAGGGGGAGCGATGGTCATAGAGGAAGCATGAGAAAAATATTCTCAGAATTACATCATATTGATATCCCTTGTTCAAAAGGGGAGAGATTATTCAGTGGCAACAAGACAGGGGGAGCAACCCCAAGAGGAGAATGACCCTTTTCCATTGATGTCAAAGGGGGAGAGATAATCACATTGATGTGATTGATGTCTATTGATGGGAGAGATAGTAACATTGACTATTGATGAAGAGCATGCCTTGTCTACATGTTGACATCAATAATTGGTAATTGGAGTTGACATCAATGTTGGTATTTCCATCAATGCCAAAGGGGGAGATTGTTGGTTCATGTTGTCATTGATGCCAATGGTTTGATTTTTTAGGAGATTGTTGGATCATACATCATTGATGCAGATGGTTTGATTAATTGATGTCATTGATTGATGTCAAGTAATTGATTGATTAGCAATTGATATGATGCCCTTGATGAGAATGATAGATGTCCAAGTGGAAACCAATTGATAAAGATGGATTGTCGATATATATGATGCAGTGGTGAATTGATGCAAAGATGAATCATTATTTTCTTATCATGGTTGATAAGGTGCACAAATGGATGAACTCCAAAGTGGTCCCCTTATGATGAAATCCCTCGTGGGAAGACGCTTTACAGATTGAGTTATCCTAGAAGAAATGTTGGAGTACCCATTCTTGCATGTGTATTAATGAGATGAAGATCAATGAAGTTGTTGGTTAAACTATCCTAGATGGATAGTGCTTGACATGCCATTTCCGGTGGTATGTGGAATGTCACATAACTCCTCATGGTTTGAGAGTTATGGATCTACGAAGTTGAAAGGACCCCCATATGATGGCTTGAAGCCCCAAAAGGTCAAAGAAGTCAAAGTGCTTGAAAGGAAGAAATCATTATTTAAATGAAAAAGTAAAGTGACAAAATCAAGAAAGATTATTTAAATGATAAAATGAAGTGACAAAATCAAGAAGGGATATTTAAATGATAGAGTATTGGAGAACTTTATATTCATGGAAAGTGGTTAACCCAAAAATAAGGATAATAGGTTAAGTGACCTAAAAATGGGTTAAGTAACCTAAAAATGGGTTAAGTGACTTAGAATATGAAAGTATAAATAAGAAGCTAGGATCTCCTGTAAAAGATGAACATTTGGTGAGATTCCTTTTTGTGGATCAATGGAGAGCTTCTTGTGAATATCTTATGGAGTATTGATGGAGAGCTTCTTGTGAGAGCATCTTATTGATGTGGATCTCTTGAGCATGATTGAAGATCTATTATGAGGAAGAGAGCGAGAGGAGGATCTCATGAACGCATCAAAGTTTCAGAAATGTCGGAGATCTTGACGGCAAAATTCTCAGATTCACAGAAACCCCTATTTTTTGATGCTCACGTGGGCTGTCTGTGTATAGGGTGCATGTACACGCGGGTTGGATGTGCATAGGGTGAGTGTACATGCGGAATGACTGTGTACAGGGAGCGTGGAGTGGATAAAATCATGGAGATTTATGTTTGAGCTGGTGCCAAGCTCTTGGATGATGAGGCAGGTTCCAGATCTGCATTTTATGACCTCAGATCTATCACTGAGACACCACTATGGTTACATTATGGTCTTGATGGATACTATTGTCTGATGTGTTCTGAATGATTAGGGAATTCTTGGTATGGCTTCTATGATGTGGTTCAGTTTGGTTGATTTGGTTGATGGAGTGAGTAGCACTCTTGTGATTCAGTAGTGACATGATTGCTATGGTATACTAGTTGTTTATACATGATTGAGATAGCATTCATATTTATTTGTTGAGGAGCATGAGCAATATATTGGAGAGCTTGGATGTATTGTGACTAGCTATGGGTCAGTTTGAACAGTGGAAGGCAAAAGAGAAAGTGATTGCAGGTTGTAGAGGATTTGAGCATGTGAAGCAAATCAAAACCCTAGTTGCTCAGAAGCATACGCTTTTTACATTATACACTAGCCATGTGTAGAGAGTTATCGCCATGAGAAGTTGGAGAACCTAGGTTTGGGTAATGGACCCAAGTTTGTTTGATGGATAATGGTATGAGATTTGATACATTTGCGGGTAAGACTATTTTATATGGATAGTACATGTCATGTCATTTTTGGTGGTATGTGGAACGTAACATAATTCATCACGGTCTAAGAGTTATGGCCTTACGAAGTTGGAGGACCCTCATATGTTGGTTTGAAGCCCCAAAAGGTCAAAGAAGTCAAAGAGATTGCAAAGAAGAAATTATTATTTAAATGATAAAGTCAAGTGACAAAGTCAAGAAAGATTATTTAAATAATAAAGTGAAGTGACAAAATCAAAAAGATTATTTAAATGATAAAGTGAGGTGACAAAGTCAAGGAGGAATATTTAAATGATAAAGTAATGGAGAACTTTCCAATTATGGAAAGTGGTTAACCCTAAAAATGAGGAAAATAGGTTAAGTGACCTAAAAATAGGTTAATTCACCTATAAATGGGTTAAGTGACCTAGAAATAGGTTAAGTGACCTAGAAATGGGTTAAGTAACCTAGAAGATGCTTCTAAGGAAGATATTTGGATAGTATAAATAAGAGGCAAGGATCTCTCATTTTACATCACACTTGAGAATATTGAATATATATAGGTGAATGAGGTAACCAAAGGATATATAAGCCTAATTTCAGACGGAATGTGAGAAAAAGAAGGCCGGAATTCAAGGGAGGATAAATTATTTTGATGATGCTTTCTAAGGTATGTTATTTACAGGTCATCTCACCATTTTCGCAATAAATAATTTTCTAGAATGATTCAGACCGTGAAATTGATAGGTAAATGATGAAATATATCCAAGTATCTGTGGTAAAAAATTTATCTTGTGGGTTGTTGAATTTTTGGCATTACACTCCGTGGAAATTAGGGTTTGTGGCTAGTCCTGAAACTAGTCTAAAACACGTGTTTCGGGTAAAAATGTCATAACTTCCTCATAACAGATCCAAATTCAATAAGACCAAAAATTTTGGTTAGAGTAAATTCTTTAGTATTATTTGTAGCATTTTCAAATCCGTTCAACAAATATTCTGTGCAGGGCATGCTCTACAAGGTCGCTCTCTAGAATAAGCCAGAATTCAGCAAGGTATGCCATTTTTGCTATAACTCCTTTTTTGAGAGGTTCCAAGTAGTGACACCTGGAGGAATTGTATAAAACAAAATAAATAACATTTTGTACTATTTTTAGATATTTATTCATTATAGGCACATAGTTATGATTATTTCAAGTTAGGGTTGTTGACTAATCCAAAACTAGTCACGTGAGACTAAAGAAAAGTTTGATGAAAATGATAGTCTCTTGCTGTTAAAGTTAAGGAAGGTTTGTAGCTATGTGATCATATACCCCAAGTCTATTACAGAGTTACAAATCAGATTTTGATGATGAAATTGATGAGGGCATTTGCTTGAGGTACATGTCGGGTACATGGTTGAGACAAGTAGTTAATGAGTTGGCACATACATGAGGTGTATAGTTGATGATGTTGGTACATATTGATGAGTCATAGTTGATGAGTAGTTGATACATGATCGGTACATACTTGGTACATGTTTGGAGGCACTTGTTAGTAGTATTGTTGACACATGGTTTATGGATGATGTACCATACTTGTATTATTAGAAGCACATATTGATCTTGGTGATGATTATGAGTTGTTGTGTTATGCTTAGTTGATTCACATATTTGAGAATTGTATTGGTGATTGACCTTGGTGAGTAGATCCAATTTGGCTGATAAGATTGATGAGACAGGTTGTTGTGATAGGTTGTTTGGACAAGTTGTTGTGACAGGTTATTTGTATAGGTTTGGTGCATGGTTGATGCACTTGTTCATGGTACAAGTTGAGTTACAGGTTGGTGCATGGTTGATTCAATTGTTTATGGTATAGGTTTATTACGGGTTGTTTGGTACAGGTTGGTGCATGGTTGATGCACTTGATTCTGGTATAGGTTGACTACAGGTTGTTTGGTACAGGTTGGTGCATGGTTGATGCACTTGTTTATGGTACAAGTTGAGGTACAATTTGATGCATGGTTCAGGTTATTGGTACAGGTTATTTAGTGCAGGTTGATTGGTACAGGTTTACAACAGTATATCTCAGAGTGATAGTGTGACAGTGGTTCCATCATTCTACTTATATGTCAGGGCGGTTGGATGGGGCAAGGATGGGTGGTTATATCCACCTTCCGGTTGTAGCTGGAGAACATAGAGGGTTGTAGCCAGAGAATTGGGGAGTTGGAGCTTCCCTGAGGTTGTAGCCTGAGAAACTAGGGGGTTGGATCCTCCTTCCAGTTGCAGCTGGAAAACAAAGAAATTTTGTGCTTCCAATGAATTTAATTCTTCAAGACATATAAGAAAAAACATTATATGGTTTTATCCCACTTTGGGTTTCCACATTAAACACTGGTGTACTATGTATGTGTATGATTGTTCATTTGTTCATTATTTATTTACTCTACAGTTATTGGATGATAATGATACATTGATATAACACTTGGATTATATGGTTAAAAAGGATTAAATTGCTCTATTACTGATTCACCCCCCCTCTCGGGAATCCAACAATTGGTATCATAGTTGGTTCCTTCAGGAAGCAGTTTAACCACTGGAAGGAGATCACGAATTATTCTCAGAATGGAGTACCAATGTTTAATGGTCAGAATGGTTTTAAGTATGAGATGTGGAGCATAAGGACGGAAGTATTTTTATAGGCACATGGAAATTATATTTGGCTATCAGTTGTTACTGGATATGATAGTTCAAAAAGGGAAAAGACTGCAACCAAGAAGGAATTCAGGAAGAATAACAAAATAGCAATGGATTTCATCTGGGAAGGATTACCTAATCTGGTAAGAGAAAAGGTTGGTAAATGTTCATCAGCAAAAGAACTTTGGGATAAGTTACATGACATATATTCTTCACTCATCACAGATTCAGAAAATGTCAAAGAAGATGCAAATACAAATCAGGAAGAATTATGTTCACCATGCCAAGCAAATTCAGAAGATGAAGAGTACATAATCACCAGAGGTATGTTGTTTTGTCTTAATTGTGAAAAATGTGGACATCTTGAAATAGAATGCCATGAAGGAAATGAGACGAAAAAACTAATTGGAAAGGAAGACAATTATGAAGAAGAATTGATTATTGTTTTAGATGAACTAAGAGAAGAAAAAAATTCACTCAAGAAAGAATTCATGAAACAAAAGGAATGTGTTCACATTTTTTAAGAATCCCAACAGGTCATTGAGAACTTAAGAACCCAGCTAGAAGAAGCCAGAAAAATTGAAGAAAATCTTGAATATCAAAAGAAGTGTTTGGAAACCAACATAGAAGCACAGAAGGAAGAAGCATAAATGAGAGAAAAGATATTGACAGATCATCTTAAGGAAAGAACTAGCGATCTAAACTAGCTTGAGGCAGAGTTTGGTCAAGAAGAGAAAGGACTTGAAGAAGAAATAATCACATTGAAAATTCATCTTGAAGAAGCGAAAATAAAAAAAGAAGTCATGAAGTCTCAGATAATGAAGAAAGAAGAAGACGTTGAGAAGCTTCAAGAATAAGTTGTCACATTGAGAAGTAGAATCGTCAAACTCAATAAGAACGTTGAAGAGATAGAAACATCCACATCAGTTATAGAGAATGAAGAGAAGCACTCTAGGTTTCTAGAAAAGAAGAATAAAGAAAATAGAAAGAGTTATGCAGAAGTACTCAAAGGAAGGAATCATGGTCAACCAGAATCTAAGAAAACTATTGAAGATACATCTTCAAGAAGACCATCTATGTTCAAGCCACAAAGAAGCTTCAATCATGATCATGGTCATTCAAGGAAAAAATTCATAAGGACTACGCCACAAAGAAGATCGTTCACTCCCAGGTATGCAAATTTATTTTATGGTAATTGTTTTTATTGTAATAACTTTGGACATAAGGTTGCAGATTGCAGGGATTATAAAAGAAATGTTCAAGCAATAAGTGCTTATATGGTCGCATGTAACATTGAGTGTTACAAATGTCATAACTATGGACATGTAGCCAGTGATTGTAGAAGCATGATCTATACTTCCATGAAAGAGAATATTGATATCAGATATAAGAACATGTGAACAAAGACCAGGTACCAAAGATCTCAAGATTGGCAATAAAATGAGATGAAGAAAATTATATAGAGAAAAGGAAAGATGTCAGATATAGAAAGGTTTGGAAAATAACTGAAATAAAGGAAGGATGGGTAAATAAGGAACAAGTTCAAGAGATTTTACTTTCAGAGATTATAGTGAAAGATGAATCCACAGACAGAAAGAAGGAAGTCAAAGCTCAAAGAGATAATGAATCGACCAATGAAGATGATGATGAATATACCAATGAATATGATGATGAATCTACCAATGAAGATGATCATGATTACACATCCGACCAAGAATTGTTCTGATTCATCCGGCTTAGAGACTCCCAAGTAATATGAATATCAGACGAGGGGAGTCTATGCGATAGCTGTGATAGACCAAAGAACCATCCTTTGGGTAGCTTGCAGAGTTTTAGAAGACATATTCAGAGCAATCAATTAGCAGAAGTACAGTTTGATAGATTAATCAAGACTTCATGATAGTATAGTGATAAATGGGTCAGCATTATGGACAATTGCGCAAGTAGAGTCTTGGACAGTATGGATAGAGATGGATTCGTAATAACACTTAGGAGGTTTGGACATATATATGATAGTGGATGAGAGCATGGATTCATAGATTAGTTTAGAGAGTGGTTCAAAGAAAAAGGAACATTATCATAATGGATGATAATTACGCAAGAAATGACTCAAACAATGCTAATGGATTCCAAATTGACAGATATTGTTTGGTGCATACATCAGTTCACATTCAAAATAGAGTAATGCTCAGAAACAAAAATGAAAAAACTCCCTACAAACTATGGAAAGGAAGCGCAGACAACAACATCTACATCAAGGTAATATTTTATTAATTGAAATGTATGTTGATGATATTGTTTCGGAAGTACTAATGATAGGTTAAGTGAGAAATTTGCAAAGGATATGAAAAATGAATTTGAAATGTAATTACTTGGAGGACTATCCTTCTTTTTGGGTCTTCATGTATGTCAAAGAAACCACTAAATTTTTATTTCTCAAACTAAGTATATCAGAGAAATGCTAAAGAGGTTCAGAATGGAAGATTGCAAACTAGTTACCACTCCTATGCAAACCAATTACAAGTTGAGCAAAGATGATGATTCAAAGTATACAGACCATAGTAAATACAGGTCAATGATTGGTAGCTTACTATATGTGACAACATCTAGACCAGATGTAATGCAGTAAGTTGTATAGGTGGCATGATTTCAAGCAACACCAAAGGAATCACATGTATTAGCAGTGAAGAGGATTTTCAGATATCTCAAAGGAACATAAGAGTTTGGATTATGGTATCCAAAAGGAAAGGATCTACCACTTATTGCCTACATAGATGCATATTGGGCAGGTTGCATTGATGACCGATGAAGCACCAGTGGAGTAGCGTTCTACTTGGGTGAGTGTTTAGTATCTTGGCTAAGCAAGAAACAATCATCAATATCCTTACCTATAGTCGAGGCAGAGTATATTGCAACATCAACATGTTGTACACAGGTTCTATGGATGAAACAAAATTTGACAGATATAGAGGTTGAGTATGATGATCCCATTCCAATCGATTTTGATAATACAAGTGCCATCAGTATCTCAAAAAACCTGGTGATGCACTCCAAGATGAAGCACATTCCAATCAACTATCACTTTCTACAGGAACATGTTGTAGAGAAGAACATCAGAGTTGAATATGTGGGAACAAAAGAACAAGTGGCATACATATTTACAAAACCGCTTCCACGGGAAGCCCTTGAGTATCTTCGCCAGAGACTAGGAGTAATTTCTACTCCAAAATGAATTCTTTTGAATGATTACCTTATATGTCTTAGATGTACATGAGGAAGCACCATAAATAAGACAAAGGGGGAGAGATTTATTAGATGCAAAGATAAATTCTTGGAGAGAGAGCATAGAGGCATGTTTCCAAGGGGAGAGATTGTCACAAGGGAAGAATAAGAAATATGACTTCAAAATGATACCCTTTTTCAAAGGGGGATATATTATTCATATGAAGGGAAAGAGAGTAATCAGAGGATTATAAGCACAAAGAAATATCGAAGGCAGGTAGACAGGGGGATCATCCCCAAAGGGAGATACCCTTTTCCATTGATGTCAAAGGGGGGGAGATAGAAACATTGATGAAGAGTAAAAGCATGAATTTTATCATGACTAAGTGTTGCCATCAATGTTGGTGTTGCCATCAATACCAAAGGGGGATATTGTCAGACAGTTGGCTTAGGTTGATGGATAGTTGGTATGGATTGTTGGTTGTCATTGATGTCAACCATTGGAGAGTGATATTTTAGATTGATTTCAACCCTTAGTGATTGATGTCAACCTTTGGAGAAATTTCGGTAGCGAATTCCAGTAGCACAAAGGTTTGGGTAATGGACCCAAGGTTGTTTCATGTATAATGGTATGAGTTTTAATATATTTGAAGGTAATAATATTCTATATGGATAGTACATGTTATTCCATTTCCAGTGGTATGTCGAACGTCACACAAATCCTCATGGTTAGAGAGTTAAGGCCATGAAAAGTTGGAGAACCCAGGTTTTGGTAATGGACCCAAGTTTGTTTGATCGATAATGGTATGAGTTTTGATATATTTTTAGGTAAGACTATTATATATGGATAGTACATGTCATGTCATTTCTGGTGGTATGTTGAACGTCACATAACTCCTCATGGTTTGAGAGTTATGGTCTTACGAAGTTGGAGGACCCTCATATGTTGGTTTGAAGCCCCAAAAGGTCAAAGAAGTCAAAGAGATTTCAAAGAAAAAAATGTTATTTAAATGATAAATTAAAGTGACAAAGTCAAGAAGGATTATTTAAATAATAAAGTGAAGTGACAAAATCAAAAAGATTATTTAAATGATAAAGTGAGGTGACAAAGTCAAGGAGGAATATTTAAATGATAAAGTAATGGAGAACTTTCTAATTATGGAAAGTGATCAACCCTAAAAATGAGGAAAATAGGTTAAGTGACCTATAAATGGGTTAAGTGACCTAGAAATAGGTTAATTGACCTAGAAATGGGTTAAGTGACCTAGAAGATGCTTCTAAGGAAGATATTTGGAGAGTATAAATAAGAGGCAAGGCTCTCTCATTTTACATCACACTTGAGAATATTGAATATATATTGGTGACTGAGGTAACCAAAGGATATCTAAGTTGAATTTCAGAGGGAAGGTGAAGAAAATAATGTCGCAATTCAAGGGAGGATAAATTCTTTTGATGATGCTTTCTAAGGTATGTTATTTACATGTCATCTCACCATTTTCGCAATAAATAATTTTCTAGAATGATTCAGACCATGAAATTGATAGGAAATTGATGAAACATATCCAAGTATCTATGGTAAAAATTTCATCTTTTGGATCATTTTATTTTTGGAGTTAGACTTCGTGGAAAATAGGGTTTGTGGCTAGTCCTGAAACTAGTCTAAAACAAGTGTTTCGAGTAAAAATGTCATAACTTCTTAATAATAGATCCAAATTCAGTAAGACAAAATTTAGTGGTTAGATTATAGTCTGTAGTATTCTATGTAACATGTTCACAGATCCATTCAACAAATATTCTATGTGGGGCATGCTCTACAAGGTTGCTCTCTAGAATAAGCCATAATTCAACAAGGTATGCCATTTTTGCTATAACTCCTTTTATGAGAGGTTCCAAGTAGTGACACCTGGAGGAATTACGTAAAACAAATTGAAGAACACTTTGTACTATTTTCAGATCTTTATTCATTACAGGTACATAGTTATGATTATTTCAAGTTAGGGTTGTTGACTATTCCAAAACTAGTCATGTGAGACTAAAAAAAAGTTTGATGAAAATACTAGTCTCTTGTTGTTAAAGTTAAGGAAGTTTTGTAGGTATGTGATCATATACCCCAGGTCTATTACAGAGTTACAATTCATATCTTTATGATGAAATTGATGAGGGAATTTGGTTGAGGTACATGTCAGGTACATGGTTGAGACAAGTAGTTGATGAGTTGGCACATACATGAGGTGTATAGTTAATGATGTTGGTACATATTGATGAGTCATAGTTGATGAATAGTTGATACATGATTGGTACATACTTGGTACATGGTTGGAGGCACTTGTTAGTAGCATTGTTGACACATGGTTTATGGATGAGGTAGCATACTTGTATTATTAGAAGCACATATTGATCTTGGTGATGATTATGATTTGTTGTGTTATGCTTGGTTGATGTACATCTTTGAGAGTTGTATTGGTGATTGATCTTGGTGAGTAGATCTAATTTGGTTGATAAGATTGATGAGACAAGTTGTTGTGATAGGTTGTTTGGAAAAAAAATTGTGACTGGCTATTGTGACAGGTTATTTGTATAGGTTTGGTGCATGGTTGATGCACTTGTTCATGGTACAGGTTGGTGCATGGTTGATGCACTTGTTTATGGTACAGGTTGATTACAGCTTGTTTGGTACAGGTTGGTGCATGGTTGATGCACTTGTTTACGGTACAGGTTGATTATAGGTTGTTTGGTACAGGTTGGTGCATGGTTGATGCACTTGTTTATGGTACAGGTTGATTACAGGTTGAGGTACAGGTTGATACATGGTTGATGCATGGTTCGGGTTATTGGTATAGGTTATTTGGTGTAGGTTGATTGGTACAGGTTTACAATGGTATATTGCATAGTGATAATGTGACAGTGGTTCCATCATTTCACTTATATGTCAGGTTGGTTGGACGGGGAAAGGACAAGTGGTTGTAGCCACCTTCCAGTTGTAGTCGAATAATATAGGGGGTTGTATACTCCTTCTGGTTGTAGCCATAGAATTGGGGAGTTGGAGCTTCCCTTAGGTTGTAGCCTGAGAAACTAGGGGGTTGGAGCCTCCTTCTAGTTGTAGTTGGAAAATAAAGGAAGTTGGTGCTTCCAAAGAATGTAATTCTTCAAGACATATAAGAAAAAGCATTATGTGGTTTTCTCCCGCTTTGGGTTTCCACATAAAACACTGGTGTACTATGTATGTGTATGATTGTTCATTTTTTCATTGTTTATTTACTCTACAATTATTGGATGATAATGATACATTGATCTAACACTTGGATTATATGGTTAAAAAGGATTAAATTGTTCTATTATTGATTCACACCCCCTCTCAGTAATTCACCAATCAGTCCATACCTCTTGTGGAGTCTTATCATACGATGTTTATGAGGGTGATCTATTGACTAGGTAACATGTAGTACCCATTGCCTCTACCCATAATTCTTTCCCTAGCCTGACACCATTGATCATGCACCTTTTGTTTTTCCATCAGCATCTTGTTCATACTTTCTAAAACTCCATTATGTTGAGGTGTATATGGAGTAGTCTTATTCCTTTCTATACCACACTTCTTAAATAATTATTCAAATTCATTCCCGCAGAACTATCCGCTATTATCTGTCCTCAACACCTTAATTATTTTCTCTGTTTGATTCTAAACAAGAACCTTGAACTCTTTAAACCTATCAAATACTTCATGTTTCTTCTTGAGGAAACATATCCAATTTTTTCTAGAGAATTCAGCTATAAATGAGACACGGTACACAGATTCAATCCAATGATGGAACTGACACAGGTCCAAACACATCACTGTGAACTAGCTGTAAAATTCGTTTTGCCCTCGTTGCACTAGAGGGGAATCTTACCTGATTCTACTTCCCATATAAACAATGTTCATAGAAATCAAAATACAAAGATAAGTTAGACATACCTTCAACCATACCTTTAATGTGTAGTAGTTGAATACCCTTCTCTCTGATATGCCCCAATATTTTATTCCACAACATAACCTTTTCTCTAAAGACTGTAGGAGTTTTTTCTTCTTCAACTCCAATATCAATAACAATGGAACTATTACACCCATCACTAATAATGCTTCCTTGCAGCTTATACAAGGTTCCAAACTGAACTCCCTTCAACAACACCATTGCTCCTCGAACCATCCTACAAGTTTCTATTTCAAATATTTTTTTTACACCTGCATCGTCCATTTTTCTTACATAAATCAAATTTTGTCCAATCCTGGGATATGGAGAACACCAGGTACTTTTATAATCCTTCCATTTATGAGCCTCAAATTGAGTTTTCCTCGTCCTATGATTTTGGTTGTTAAGTCATCACCAAGGAAAACATTACCTTCATCATACCTTTCATATTCACAGAACCACTCCATGTGGGGAGTCATATGAAAGGATGCACCCGAGTCAACCAACCATGCATCATGATCTGCATGTGTGCTTGAATAAGACAAGTACACATCCCCTCCTTCTTCCTTGGAGGTCTTTTCTTATGTAGAAGGAGCTTCTTCATATCCCTTCTGTTAGTGTCAGAAGTCACTCCTAGATTTCTTGCAGGAGCAGAGCCCAATGCCCATCAGTTTTATGTCACGATTTGTTTAATGGGGTGATCGGATGGGTAAAGACTCAAGAAGATATAGCTTTAACTCAGGAAACTGGGCTTGGTATGTAGAAAGCAAGGGAGGTCTTGATCCAACTTCCGTCAGTAAATGGATTAAAGGGTGGTAGATGGAAGAGTTGTGAGAAGGGTGAGCAAGACTGCCTTGGGTGACAGGCCTTCGAAGGCTTGAGGGTGAAAAACTCAGAAGCCAAGATCCTCTTGGTCCAGAGCTTCAAGGATCTGAGGGGTGACTCAATTGAATCCTTCAATTCCAAGTCGTTGAGCGCTAAGAAAATCACAAGAATTGATTAGAAACAACGCAACTGTTACAGTGATCCAACCTACATCATCCTATAGCAATGACAACTCGACTAGATCCTCCAATTCTGAATTGTTCTAACATAGTAAACAAAGAGATGGAAAAGAATCTGACATCCATAAAGTAAGAAGTCCCAAATGCCTTGTACACTAACCAGAGCGACCAACGCTTCATCAAAACTTTACAATCGGGAGCCTTGCTCAACCATCGATAGATTACAAAATACCAAGACTGAGTCTATATACTTAGGAAAATTCACCTCACAGAAGCATGCCCAATCACCCAAGGCTTGGTGTCCCTTCAGTCAAATTCATACTGATATCTTTCTTCAAGCACCACCTTAATTACGCATGGCTCCTGCAAGGAGGGTAGCTGAGCCATTAAGTGTTGGGCTAGTGTGTGCAGACTTCTCTATCTAGTCGAGGACTTCGGCATGGTTTCTTTGGAAAAATCGGTACACAGGACCTCTTCGAGCAGACCGCTTGCCAGACCCTCCATTCCCCACACTTAATGAATGAAGGGAGGTTTCAACCACCTGTTCTCATCTTCATTTACTCTGAGCAAAAACCAGGATCGCGGTCGCATCAGGTGGCGCATGGAGATCATAATGAGACTCTTTGTGACTGGAACCCGACGCCTTTGACCCCTTTTGCACAGCTCTTTATTTTTCGATGACCATGGGCTGCGACCCTGCGTTGATTCTGGAAGGTGCTTTCGACATTCGCGAATACGAAAGGGCTGATCCTTGCTTATCCTAGTTGTGATGGGCGAAACACCGAGATGGCTCAATTGGGTGCCACACGTCCTTCTCAAATCTAATGATCCTAAACTCACCCGATGCTACTGTGGGCCTGCCTTTGGGCGCTTTTGGCGATTCGGGGTTTGGGGTTTCGAGATGTACAACGACATAAAACCTTCACCTTTTGAACTCGTGAATGCCAAAAAGTCAACACGGCTATATCTCGTGCCACGCATCCTTTGGATGGGCAGTTGCCATCCTTCCCCGCACATAGTATGGGCGCTATCTATTGCGCTAACCTAGGTGCAACTTCACTAACCGCGATTTCCTGCTAACCACCGATCTGCTCTTATACAAGGATCTGGACCGTCGACAACATAATTTTTCCCGCTTACTTGCTCAGAGACCCAAAAGATGAGATTTTCTCGTGTCGCGCTCAGGCGCTTCTCGTGCAACTTGCAGACCTATATAATCTTGTGTCCAGGACAAGAAATGTTACTAACATTAGGCTCCATGGGGGATAGAGTCATCCCTGTGATGATCTAAGGAATCATTTTGCAATTTCAGTGCCTTGTTGTTGGGCTATGGGGTCATTTATTAACTCAAAAAATAAAAATAAAACAAGGAACCAAAGGACAATATTTACAAACAAAGGAGCCATCGAAGGCTCAGTCAAAACATTTCTTCAAAAAATGCCCATTTACTGGGCTGTTGAAAACTTCTTCACCCTCCAAATCCTGCAGCCGATATGTGTTATTTGAGAAAACCTCAGAGATTTTGAAGGGCCTGATCCACAGGGCTTCAAACTTGTCATGCTTGCCCTTATCTTGTTTCGGAGCATCCCATTTTAGCACCAGGTCTCCTATGCGAAATTCTTCCTTCTTAGCTTTCTTATCGAAAACCTGCTTGATCCTTTGCTAATGGTCCTGAATTCTGTCCATTGCCTACTCCCTGGCCTGCTGGACCTCCACTAGCTAATGAATTCTTCTGATCATGTCATCAGGCTCCTCCTGATGATCCTGGAGGAATTTTTCTACAGGAATGGCTAAATGAGAAGGGAAAACAGCCTTCGCTCCATAGACTAATTGGAAAGGAGAGACACCGATAGATCTCTTCGTGGCTAGTCGATTGGCCCATAGAGAAAACTTTAATCTTGAATGCTAGGCCTTCTTGTTGTCTTCCAACAATCTTTTGATGATCCTTATCAGGCTTTTGTTGGAGGATTCTTCTAAACCATTTCACTGTGGATAATATGGGGTGGAGTGAATCAGTTTGATCCAGAACTGCTCACAGAACTTGGCTAATGGCTCAGACTCGAAAGAAGCTACGTTATCAGTGACAATCTTACTTGGGCAGCTGAACCTTGTGATTAGGTCCTCCAAGAACCCAATGATTACCTTGTGGGAAGCACTCCTGGTAGGAATAGCTTCAATCCACTTGGTGAAGAAATCTGTAGCAGTCAGGATCCATCTGTGTTGCCCACTAGAAGCGGGGTGGATTTCTCCAATGAAATCTAGGCCCCACTGCTGGAAAGGTCCCGAAACAACCACAGGATTTAGCGGCAAGGACTTGAGCTGTTGTTTTCCTGCAAACCTTTGACATTGGATACAGGTTCTAACTCCTCTATGGACATCAGCGAACAAGGTGGGCCAATAGTATCCGGCTCTGAGAATTTTGTGGGCTGTGGCCTTCCAAAAATGGTGCCCTCCACATAGGCCGCTGTGAAATTCAACCATGATCATATCGGCCTCTTGTGAATTCATGCATTTTAAAAGCACCCCCAGGGGGTCTTTCCAGTATAAAATTTGATCGATAAGGCAATATCTGACTGCCTTGAGCTTTAGAGCTCTTGCTTTGTTTCTTTGTAGGCCGTCTGGAGGCCACAACTCTTGCAGAAAGTATATGACATCCTTATACCAAGGACATCGAGCCAATGGGGGCTCCCTTTGAGGGTTTCTTTCAGACAGACGACCCTACTGAATTCCTGAGCATTCATTGATGAAACTTATCCCCAAAGCTTGGCAATTGGCTTCAGCCAACAGTTTGGCTAAACCTTGACCTTTGATCAATTTGGTAGGCTTTATTTCCAGGTCAAATTCTAGAATCTTGGCGATCCACTTACTTCTCCTTCCCTCTATGTCAAGTTGAATAAGAATGTCTTTAATAACAGCTGAGGGGACATAAGCGATGATTTTTTACTGCAGGACATAGGTTCTGAATGCCTTGAGAGCCTTTACCAAGGCATAGGCCTGCTTCTCCATAGCGTCATACCCAACTTCGGCATCCCTCAATGCTCGGATGAAATAGGCGATAGGCTGCTCAAGTCCACCCTTGTTTGTCTGTAAAAAAACAATAGCCACCATGTCAGGTGAGGCAAAGGAGAAAATAAGGAAATCCTTTGAGTAGTCGCGGCTAATAAGAACAGGGGCTTCTGTCAGGGCCTTGTTTATTTTCTCAAAGGAATGTTGCGATTCAGAAGTCCACCTCACTTCCTTTCCTCTCCTTAACATGGTTGTTATGAGTTTTACCTCCTCAGCAAAGTTAGGCACAAACCTCCTCAAAAAATTAATCTTGCCAAGGAAAGATTGGACCTCCTTCTTGGACCTCGGGACTGATAAAGATTGTATTGCCTCAACTCTGCTAGGTTCAATCCTGACTCCTTCCATTGATACTAGGTGGCCTAGTAATTTTCCCAACTGCATGGCGAACAGAGATTTCTTGGGGTTTAATGAAATGTCAAAACTCCTACATTTCAGGAAAACCTTCCTGAGATGACAACAGTGTTCTTTATCAAACTTTGAAAACACTGTGATGTCATCCATATAGACGACCACAAATTTATCCTTTTCCCTGACGAAAGCTATGTCCATGGCACGCTGGAACATTGCCCCTGCATTCATTAATCCAAACGGAATCTTGACATACATGACTGTGCCCCATGGAGTGGTGAATGTTATCTTTTCCCTGTCCTTAGGAAGAACAGAGACTTGATTGTAGCCAGAGAAATCATCGATCATGGACATCCTGGATGCTCCTATTACCCCCTACAGTATATGTTCCATCTTTGGTAAGGGGTAGTTATCCTTTCGTGAGCTCCTGTTCAGATTTCTGAAGTCTACACAGAGTCTGATTTCTCCATTCTTTTTCCTTACTGGTACCAAGTTGGCTACCCACTCTGAATATCTCAGTGGTACAATGATCTGATCTTGAAGCAGCTTCTTCACTTCCCTCTCCATGATAGGCAACAACATAGGATTGATCTATCTTAGCTTCTGCCTGAATGGCTTTGCCTCTCCTTTCAATGGGATTTTATGCTCGATGACAGAGGTGTCATAGGTTTTGAGGTCTTCATAGGTCCAGGAAAAAACATCAGCAAATTCCCTCAAGAGTCCAATGTATTCGGACCTCTGCTCCTTTGTCAGACTTCTTGACAATTTGACAAACTTGGGCTCACTCTCGGTGCCAATGTTGCACTAAACAGTACCAGCGTCATCCTATGAGATTTCCCCCTTTAACGACACATCATTTTTATCAAACATCCTTTCCAAAGGAACCAATCCCCTTGGAATGTGGTTGTTGGGGAGCTGCACAATGTCATGCTTTTCTATTTTACTCAGCAACTTACCCCCATCAAGCCCTTCCTCAGAGACATAATCTTGGTCGATATGAATCTCTGAAAATTCTTCGACAGTCTCCAAGAATTTTTTGATCTCGAGATCATCCTCAAATACCTTCCAATGTTTGACGTTGTCAGGTATGGAGGGCCTGTATTTTACTTCCACATCATATTTGAATTTAGGCGGCAAGGGTACTTTGAAATTGCCTGCTGATGTAGCCAAGGAATCTGCCACTGTGTTCTTCTCTCTTGGGACGAAAGAAATGTTGAATGCCAAGAAGAAACTGTCAACTAGGTCCCACACCTCATTTCTGTAGCTTCTGAGTCAAGGATTCTTAGCCTGATAAGCGTTTCTGATCTGTTGGACCACCAACTCTGCATCACCGAACACTGCTACCTCCTGAATTCCCATTTCCCTCGCAGCTCTTAATCCTAGAACAAGAGCTTCATACTCTGCCACATTGTTGGTAGCTTCAAATTCTAGTTTGTACGACAGAGATATGGTTTCCTGAGCAGGTGATACAAAAAATACTCCAACACCAGCACCTTCCCTGGAAGAGGCTCCATCAAAGAACATTTTCCAGATGGGGGCGATGGAGAGAGGAAACTTATGGGAAGTGGTGGGCTGCTTTCTGAGCTTAAGAGGGGGCTCGGGAGCATGGGTGAGTTGTAGTAAACTAGAACCTAAATCAGTTTCTAAGGGAAAATGGGATGGTTGGTAGGATTGGCCTCATCACTGATTATATAGGCCAGTTGGGCTTCCCTGTATAGCCTCCTATGTTCTCCTCCAAACACTGGGATAGTAGCATATGTGAGGTCCATCTGCAAAGTCCCCTCGAGTCTTTTTATCTAAGATCTTGATAATAACATACCGAACTTGGGGGGGACATCAACCACTACAATATCCATGACCACACTTTTCATGGCCAACTGAAACAAGGTCATGACCAGGTCTTTGATAACTCCTAGACATTGAACCTTTCTGGAGTCAAAGGAATAGAGGTCATGATAGGCTCGGGTGAATTCTATCCCTAACTCTTCCATGACAGTTTTGGGCATGAGGTTGTGAGAAGCCCCCGAATCCATCAAGCAATTGTGCAGTACCTTGTCATGGATGTTCAAGGAAGTGTAGAAGGGAGGGGATGAGTCATTCCTGTCTTCTACCATAGGACCTAAAATAACTGTGGGCTTTTCATCTTGTAAATTGATGGAGTCTATGGGAAGGCATGAGGCCTTAGACTGTAAAATCTCAGAGAAACGTTTCTTGAATCCTTCATGTTTAAATTTGGTTAGGGGCACAGGAATTCTGATCTTTTGAGTTTCATGCTTGAAATTAAAAGAAGATGTAAGCTTTGGGATTTCTCTTATTTCGGGAACATGATTCTGGACTATGGGAGAGAGGGGTCGGTGCTTCATACCTCTGTGACTGTCCGCTTATTCATTAGCAGGTTTCTCTATTCTAGTGGACTGCTCAAGAACATCAGGCACTACTGTCCTTTTCTTGGAACGCAGATCATACCTGCCTTGGCTACCACTAGCCTTGTCTCCTTTTCTCAGTTCATTTAGTTGACTGTCCATGAGAGACTCCTCATATGTTGATTGAGTGAGATGAGGAAAAGGAGGAGTGTCTCCGAAGCAATGGATTTCAAGATCAAGATCATCTGTTTCCCTTTCTTCCCCCTCAGCCACGAAGTTATTTTGAAAAGGGGCCTGAATCTTCTGGTCTTCTTTGTCTCTTCCCTTCTCTCTTTGCACAGTCGGGGAATTAATATTGTTTGGCCTCCTGAAACCTCCTCCCTTTTCAGCATTTTGGGGGCCCTTGTATGCTTTCCTCCCCTCCACCTTCATTCTCTCCATCTCTGCAGACAGAGACTTCACCATTCTGGTCAGCTCATCCACTTGATGGTGGGGCACCGATGGGCTAGAAGTTGAGGCTTCAGACCTTCCCTTTCTTCTGTCTACATCGGCCTTGTTCCTCAATCTATCAGATGCTAATACATTGGATTCCACTTCTATGGCCGCATCTTGCATTTCAGCTAAGGAGGTGGCTCTTCTTTCTCTCAATAAAAGACAGAAATCGGGGCCAAATGCACTAACATAAGAAATCTTGGTCGAGGCTTCCGAGGGCTTTATTTTGGCAGGAATTTTATTATACATCTTATTAAATCTTTTGGAGAAGTCAGAGACAGACTCTCCTTCCATTTTCTTCAAAGACCTGAACTCTGTCATGTAATACATGAAATATTTCCTATCGCCCCACTGCCTCAGGAAAGCACTATCCAGGGCTTCGATCCCAGCAATAGATCTAAGGGCCAATCCTCTAAACCATTTCCTCACCTCGCCATCCAGGCTCTGGACGAATACTCTCATCCAGACATCTTCATTTTCAATGTTCAGGTTGTATGCATAGCTGTAGAAAGCAGCCAGGTGCTCTTCCGCAGTTATGTCTCCTTCCCCAGTAAACTTGGGCATATACTTCAAGTAGTCTCTGGCAGGGAGAGGATTCATAGGATGGGGTAGGATTAAGGGAGTATATCCAGTAGGGAGAGGATTCATAGGATGGGGTAGGATTACGAGAGCATAGGTGGAGGAGAGCTTGGAGGATAAGGAGCTCGTGAAGGGGCTACTGGGAATGAGTCTCAAAGTGGAGTGGGAAACAAGAGGGGATTTAAGGAGAAGGATAACGAGCTCAAGTCAGCAGGTGCTCCTCTTTGCACAGGAGTAGTAACAGTAACAAGAGGAGGAGTAGAAAAGATAGGAGTGGGGAAATCTTCTGTAGTCCTGGGTCTATGCCAAGGTACAGCTTCATAGGAGAGGGGAGTGACAAGGATTTCTCCTTCCAATCCCAGACCAGGAGGGGAAAACGCAGCAGGAACACTACCAAAATTCAGGAAACGGGAAACCTCAGAAAGAGGCCTATTAAGAAACCGAGAAGGAGAAACTGGAGTTCCTACAAAAGGAGATGGTGGATTACCTGGTTCGGCAGTGGAAGCTTCTTCTTTAGGGGCCTTTTCTTTCCTAAGAACCACATCTGGATTAGTTTCAGGTGTAGCTAGAGGCAGTTGCGGATGAGACCGCGTGTGTCTACCTCTAAAACCCACAATTAAAACGGCAGGTTCGCCACAGTCGAGTCGTCACAATGGATTCACCAGGTGCATAGTAGCAATATTCAAAGGCTCTAATACCCAATGCACCTTCAGAATCAGAGGCTCAATGTATTTCAATCCTAGGGAAAATTTTCCACTTCGTCCCCGACAACGGCACCAGAAATGTTAGCGTCAGAAGTCACTCCTAGATTGCTTGGAGGAGCAGAGCCCAATGCCCATCAGTTTTATGTCAAGATTTGTTTAATGGGGTGATCAGATGGGTAAAGTCTCCAGAAGATATAGCTTTAACTCAGGAAACCGGGCCTGGTATGTAGAAAGCAAGGGAGGTCTTGATCCAACTTCCGTCAGTAAATGGATTAAAGGGTGGTAGATGGAAGAGTTGTGAGAAGGGTGAGCAAGATTGCCTCGGGCAACAGGCCTTCGGAGGCTTGAGGGTGAAAAACTCAGAAGCCAAGATCCTCTTGGTCCAGGGCTTCAAGGAGCTGAGGGGTGACTCGACTAAATCCTTCAATTCCAAGTCGTTCAACGCTAAGAAAATCACAGGAATCGATTAGAAACAACGCAACTATTACAGTGATCCAACCTACATCATCCTATAACAGCTACAACTCGATTGGATCCTTCAATTCCGAGTTGTTCTAACACAGTAAACAAAGAGATGGAAAAGAAGTTGACATCCATAAAGTAAGAAGTCTCAAATGCCTTGTACATTAACCAGAGTGACCAGCACTTCATCAAAACTTTACAATCGCGAGCCTTGCTCAACCATCGATAGATTACAAAATACCAAGACTGAGTCTATATACTCAGGAAAATTCACCTCACAGAGGCGTGCCCAGTCACCCAAGGCTTGGTATCCCTTCAGTCAAATTCGTACTGATATCTTTCTTCATGCGCCACCTTAACTATGCATGGCTCCTGCAAGGAGGGTAGCTAAGCCATTAAGTGTTGGGCTAGCATGTGCAGACTTCTCTGTCTAGTCGAGGACTTTGGCATGGTTTCTTTGGAAAAATTGGTACACAGGACCTCTTCGAGAAGACTACTTGCCATACCCTCCATTCCCCACACTTAAGGAATGAAGGGAGGTTTCAACCACCCATTCTCATCTTCATTTAGCAAAAACCAGGATCGCGGTCGCATCAGGTGGTGTATGGAGATCACGATGAGCCTCTTTATGACTAGAACCCGACGCCTTTGACCCCTTTTGCACAGCTCTTTATTTTCCGGTGACCACGGGCTGTGACCCTGCATTGATTCTCGAAGGCGCTTTCGGCATTCGCGAATACGAAAGGGCTGATCCTTGCTTATCGTAGTTGCGATGGGAGAAACACCGAGACGGCTCAATTGGGTGCCATGTGTCCTTCTCAAATATAACATTCCTAAACTCACCTGACACTACTGTGGTCCTACCTTTGGGCGCTTTCGACGCTTCGGGGTTCAGGGTTTCGAGATGTACAACGACATAAAACCTTCACCTTTTGAACTCGCGACTGTCGAAAAGCCGATGTGGCTAGATATTGCGCCACGTGTCCGTTGGATGGACAGTTGTCATCCTTCCCCACACATAGTATGGGAGCTATATATTGTGCTAACCTGGGCACAACTTCGCTAACCGCGATTTCCCACTGACTATCGATCTGCTCTTATACAAGGATTTGGACCGTCGACAACATAATTTCGCCCGCTTACTTGCCCAGAGACCCGAAAGATGAGATTTTCCCATGTTGTGCTCGTGCGCTTCTCGTGAAATTTGCAGACCTGGATACTCTTGTGTCCAGGACAAGAAATGTTACTAACACCTTCTTTTTCGCAACTTTAGATCTACACTGCTTCTTATAGTGCCCTTCTTTTCCACATCTCCAACATACCTTTACAAAATTTATGGGATATTGTTGGGGCTCATAAATGTCTTATTTTAATCCACCATTCCCTTCATTATTCTTCACATTTCATCACCCCATTAACCTTTCACGATATCATTTCCATAAATATACTTGGGTTTCACCTTATTGTTCTCCACTTTATTCATTTTAGTATTTAAAAGGAATTTTTGATTAAATGTTAGAAAATCAAAATGTTTTCATATATATCTCAAATATGTGTGAGTTTTGTAATGTGTAGGAATATGAGAAAGATTAATTCAAAATGACTTCTCAAATATTTCCTCTAGCATTTCAATATTTGAGGAGATAATTCAAGCCCATTCCAAGGAGAAGATCATAGAGATTTGTTTGGAATACCTTATCCAAGATATATGAGAGATATGTGTGAGGATTTGAAGGGATTATATTTTGTAATAATGGAAAATAGGTTGAGAGAAAACTGGATCTGTAATAATGAGATGGTTATCTTATCTTCATGGCTCTCATGCATAAAAGAGAGTGCTCTCTCTTCATGAGGATTCAAGTAGAATAGGAATTAGAGGATTCGATTAATTAGAATCAGAGTAGCCATTAATGGTAGTTATTAGGATTCAAAAGAGAAAGGGATTCTTAGCTTTGATTCATGGTTTTGGTTTTCATGCTTTCATTATTCTGTTATGAAGATTGATTTGATTATTTAATGTAATATTGATTCATTGGTGAGAGCTCTCATATGTTGTTATGCCATTCAACTCTTCACTTGTTGTATCTGCTCTTCCTTCATGTAGTTCTCCGTTTCTAGATTAATTTCCTTCACGCAATTTCCCATTCCTAGATTAGTTTCATTTACGCAACTAGATTAATTCAATTCCAAGTCTTGTGTCAGATTAATGATTCAATTTTAGTCATGTGTTAGATTAATGATTCAATTTCAGTCATGTGTTAGATTAATGATTCTATTCCAGTTGTGTGTTAGATTAATGATTCAATTTCATTCATAGCTTAAACATTCAATTAGATTAGTCTCGCTTCAATCTTGCATATACTTTGCATGTGCTTCGTCAATTTACGAACCCCGGGTTGACAAATTAGATAGATTGGAAAGTACTACAACTCAATTAATACAACATTAGATCAGCCCAATATAACGACTGTCATTCCCTTGTCACGATTGTTGTTCCTTTTGTTGTTCATTTGAACAGAAATATTGTTGTTCCTTTTGTTATGATTGTTGTCCCTTTGAAAGGGTTGCATCTCTAGAGGATGGGTATTGAAAACAGAAGGTAATAACCTACATAGGTGACAAGTAAAACGCTTGTGCTAGTGCCTACCTTTGGATGATGTATAGAGGTTATATTTTAGGACATCTTTAGAGCCCAACATTTTGGTGTCGTTGTCGGGGAATCATGATGGATTGAGGTATTAGTTTCTTTTTCATTTTAATTCATGCAAGTGTGATATAAACATGTTGGTAAGGGGTCATAGAATCTTGTGATAGGAGACTCCTCATGTTCTCCCTACCAACTAGGTAGAAGTAATTTCAATTTCTGCAAAATTAGTTTCAATTTCTGCAAAATTAGTTTCAATTTCTGTAAGTGTGATCTAGATATGTTGGTTAGAGGACATAGAATCTCATGAGAGGAGACTCCTCATGTTCTCTCTACCAACTAGGTAGAAGTAATTTCAATTTTTGCAAGATTAGTTTCAATTTTTGCAAGTGTGATCTAGACATGTTGGTAAGGGGACATAGAAGCTTGTGAAGGGAGACTCCTCATGTTCTCCCTACTAACTAGGTAGAAGTAATTTCAATTTCTGCAAATTTCAATTCATGCAAGAGTAGTTTTAAATTTTTTAAGTGTGATCTACATGTGTTGGTTCTAAGGGTCATAGAGTTGCTTCAGTGTAGATTCCTCACTATCCCTACCAACTATCAGGAATGTTTTAATTTCCGCAACTGTGAAGAGTAATTATTTTCTGTTTCTGTAAGAGTTCTTTTATTCAAGTTTTTTTCATTTAGATTTCAGTTTTGGGTGATGTAAGTGTTACAACCCTAAATTTCACCACACATGCTTACCTGGCATCAGGCCATCTCATATCCCTTCTTTGCCAAAGCATTGTTTAACAACTCTTTTAAAAACTTTTTTTTAAAGGCCCATGCGCCATACTCCATCACTGCACGCGTGTACACGTTGGCTGACCTAAGACAGCGGGCGTGGACTGACAAAAGAACAAAAAAAGGAAAGTTGTCGATGGAACAGAAAAGCTATGGGTGAGTTAACCAAGGGTGATTTTAAGAACCCCCCCTAAATTTATATGTATAATAAATGGGCGAATCCCCATGATACATAGGAAAAATTGAAGGCTATTTTATCAATAATATAAAATGTATATATAATGTTTTGGTGAATCTTTTAGTCAATTATATAATCTTATAAAATATTGGTGAATCTTTCATTGAATTATAAAATCTTGTAAAATATTGGCGAATCTTTCACTAAATTATAAAACCTTGTAAAGTCTTAGGGGATCCTCCAACAACCTCACCTAAAGCCTCAATTTCCTAACCTGATTGACAGAGCTCGCCTTGCATTGACATACCTTTCCTTGAAATGACATGCCTTGCATTGACATGCCTTGCCTTGACATGTCATGTCTTGCCTTGCCTTGACAAGCCATGCCTTTCCTTGACATGTCTTGCCTTGCACTTCAATACTAAACCTTGCAAATCAGCGAGTACCATGTTCTCTATACAAGAGCTATTGGAAGTCTGATGTATGCTATGGTCTATACTAAACCATACATTTCCCATGCAGTGGGAGTTTTGAGTAGGCATATGTCAAAACTAGAGAAGGAACATTGGACAACTATAAAGAGGGTCTTTAAATATCTACAGGGCACTTCCATCATGTAATATTCTATCAAGGAAGACCTAGACCTCATAGAGAGGTTTATATATAGGGCTTTGTTAATGTAGAATGGGTTGGATATCTAGACCATAGAAATCTACAAGTGGTTATGTTTTTAACATATTTGGTGGAGCAATCAATTGGATGAGTAAGAGGCAAGGTGTAGTTGCATTGTCAACTATAGAAACCGAGTACATGGAAGCCACTCATGGAAGTAAGGAAGTTCTATGGTTGCAAAGATTGTGTTCGAGTATTGGTTTTGTTCAGAAAGCACTAACAATAGGTTGTGACAGCTCAAGTGCAATTTTTCTTACAAAGAACCCTGCTTATAATTCCAAAATAAAGCATATTGATGTGCAATGCCATTTTGTTAGAGACATGGTTGAATAGGACAAAGTATTGTTGGAAAAGGTTGACACCCTGAAGAACATTGTAGATTCATTGAAAAACACTGTTAGTATTGAAAATTTATCTTAGTGTAGAGAATCAATGGGCAATGTTGCCCCTCGCAGCTAATTATATAAGCCTTCCCCTTGCCCCCATTTTTGCATAGAATATAGCGAATGGGAGGATGTGGGACATGTGTTGTACTCTTTGTAGGTAGACTCAATCTCATCCCAAAGAGTAGGCGGTCCGTTTTGGTCTATATTGTGCTTTTTTGGCCAGTATTTTTTCAGTCCGTTGTAAACTAATAACAGTTAAGGAATCAGAGTTGTAATCAAATCCAGGTCAACATAATAGGGTTTTGGATGCTATGGAATACATAAATATTGTATTGTAAACAATGAAGTTAAACAATGAGAGAGAGAGAGAGAGAGAGGAGTGTCTCTCAGTTAGGCTAGTTTTCCCAATTAATTATTTCCAGAGTAAATATTTGTGTATTGAGTCTGTGTCATTGTTATTTCATGTGTTTTAGATTCTGCTAGCATTTCTTTTCTTGCACATTTTTATCAAACTCTTCAATCCCTTCATGCAAACAAACTTGTTGGTATATAGCAAACAAAGGCTGGTTGTTAGTTAAAAGTTTTACCCATTGCTCCTAAGTGATTCTCCTTCAACAATGGAGTATAACAAATGATCCAATCCATCCTTCTTATGCCATGTGTAGCTTTGATTGTTGATATTTAGAGGGATGGGGTGTCAAATTAGATAGAGGCATCCAGTTGTGTAGGGAATCTACACACAACATGCATGTTTCAGATTTAAAAAGGCGCAACTCCCAATGCATGGAGGAACTTTGCATGAAGATTTTTCTATTCCTGGAAGGCACAGTTCTCATTGGAGTTAAGCTACATTACATGTGGAGGTTGTTCTATCTTTAGGAGGGCACAAAACCCCAAATTAGATAGGTGCATCAATGAGATATATTCTCGCATGCATGCATGTATTTTCCTCTTTTGGAATTGGGCACACTTCACTAGGTATGCAAACTCATGCATGAGGATACATTAGGGTTAGTGTTTTAAATTCTGCAAGGAGGCGCATCACATGGGTGGCTAGGTTTTATTGTAACCTCTCTTTTCTTGGTTTATAAGAGAAAGCGAGGGTGGTTCACTGATACACAGAACTTAAGAGTTAGATAATCCAAGCTTTGAGAATATTTCTCTTGTAATTCTTCTTTTTTAAGAATAGAGTTGTGTGATTTAGGAACATAAATATGTTTGTTGGCATACTTTCCATAGTGCTGAATTATGCAGATTTAGTATCTTTTTGTCTGTTGTTCTGATTTTATTTTAGTATGCAGTATCTGTACTCTTGAATATTCCATACAAAATCCAGATCTTAAGGATAGACATATTCGTAGTTTTGAAAGGAGGTTGAGTAATTTCCAGGTTTCTAGTTGTAGAGTTTATTCTATGAGTGCAAATTTGTGTAGCTCGAATAGGATTAACATAAGGCCTCCATATGCGATGGAAAATGAAAAGGAACTCATGTATATCTTTTAGGAATGTGGCTTTGTCAGATCCTTATGGAAAGGAATGCAGTTATGTTGGATCCTTATGCAACGAGTTAGGACATTTATCTTCATTTCTCCTCTCTATTGTTGTCTCTCCAACTAGGCTCAGCTCTTTTGACTTACTCATATTTGTGTTCCTCGGCTGCTCGGCTCTTCTATGTGATATAGCTAGACTAGCAACCATCTCTTGCTCCAATCCATTCAATATAAATCTTCCTTTGAAGGTAGTAAATGTGATTGGGGCAGTATGGTCTTCCATAAGCTGTTGCATGTATTAGCAATTCAGATCATTGTTAAAAACCATGTTAAATTAAAATTGAAGATTATGTAGCTCTATCAAATATGATGTCTCACATTGCATGGCTTCACAGAAGGGAGCAAAGCCTCTTATTGTACTAAACATATCATTTTCATCATTTTGTCATATAAGACATTTTTTCCCACACAGAGAGAGAGATGTAACCTCTAGAGGATGGGAAAATATGAACCTTGTAAGAAAAATTGGAAGATGAGAAAAAATATCCTCCAATTTTAAAGTTTCTTAAAACAAGTAAAGGGAGATATTACCAATAAAAACAAGACATTTGAAGTTTGAACTCAGAGATATCATTATCAGTCAAGGTCACAGAGTAAAAGAAAGCCATTTTGTAAATTCTTGTCTGAACTCAGAGATATCATTATCAGTCAAGTTCACAGAGTAAAAGAAAGCCATTTTGTAGATTCCTATATAGTTTCATAATTAGAAATGAAATAAGAAGTAAACATCAAGCCACAACTGTTGCAATAAGAGAAATCGTCAAAGAAAATCCCTCTCATTCGAATCAATTGTCTTTAAATGAAAACTAAAAGCAATAAAAACTCCATAGAAATAATATTAAGAAATTTTCATATGCAAGCACCTCATACATCATGTTGTCAATGTACATACATAATTTTACTAATTTTTCCATAATAGTGAACCTATAGACATTAAAAACTCATCCCTTAGGGGCTTCAACACATGGTATCTTGATCAAGGAAGAGGTCCATTAAGGATTTTAAATCACCATAAATATTAGATCTCCCTAATGGCCAAGACATGACTCAAGAAATTATTATAATCATGGCATATTGTATATACTAATAAGCATGATACTCCTTCATTGGGAGATTCTTTAGCTGTATTGGGAAGACAAGCATTCGTGCTGAGCAGGGGGAGAGACAGAGATGGAGATCTTGTTATCACTCCATAATTTCTTACGTTGAAGGAGAAATGGATAGAGGTAACTCTTTTACCATGTTTACATATTATAACTCTTTTACATGCCACATTACAACCTTTTGGTTTGACCAAAACTAAAAAAATTCAAAATTTTGCCAAATACACTGATGGGTCGTGCCAGGAAACAGATGGGTCGCACCAACAAACAGATGGGTCGCACCAGTTCAAGGTTGTTTTTGGCCAATTTGTAGGAGTCCATTTTGAATTCTAGAGACTAGGTCAAGTAGCCCCACGTGTCTACTTTCCAACAAGCCATCAAACTCGAGAAAATACCCATGGGAAGGCCTCCAAACGCTGAATTTTCCAACCTTACTCAGAAGGGTCACGCCATGGGTCACACTGCACAGAAGGGTCGCACTATTCAGAAGGGTCGCACTGAAGGGTCACACTGCTCCCAAATGCAAAAATACCTGCATTTTTTTTTATATATTTTTCTCCTTTTAAGTTTGCAGGATGGTTGCAAGGAGCTCTTGAGATATCTAAGAGTGAAAATGATTTAAAAAGTAACCTATCTTACCCTATTATACTTGGTGAAAAACTACAACTTTAAGAAGCTTACCTTATCCACACTCACTGGATAAGGTAAGTTGCATCAGGGCACATATTTTTTGTTTTGTTTTGTTTTGTAGTTGCATCAGGCCACAGATTTTAACCACTCCCTTAATCTTCATTTCCTCCTTCAGGGACCTAACCATATATTGCTTTATCATAAAATTACATTCTTCATGTACATTTAGGAACTGTTGACTATAGGCTTATGTTGGAATGTCCTTGGTACTTATAGATCACATCAGGTGCTAACAGTATCTCTCAGAAAGCAGGGGTTGGTGCTATGGGCTTGGGATATGTTGGTAGTGAAGCAGTGTCTACCATGGTCAAAACATATAAGGAGAGAAGAGACTTTTTAGTCCAAAGATTGGAAGCCTTAGAGGGTGTTAAATTATCAGTGCCTCAGGTATGCTTCATTTTGCTTAAACACATGTCCTAGATTATGCACCTATCTGGTGAAATATTGTATTTTCTTATCACTTGTAAGAGTAACTTTGAAATGTTTTACTAAATTAGTTTATTCTGATGAAGGGTGTCTTTTATTTATTTCTCAATTTTAGTTCCTACTATGGAATTGAAGTGGAAGGGTTCGGTGTTATCGATTGTTTGGAATCTCTCTGTTGTTTTTTCCTAGAGAAGGCACAAGTATGTGTAATTGCCAATAGATACCTTTTTTTTTCTTTTCATTATAGCGTAGAGACCATTCAGAGTTGATACAGTTATCTAGTATCATTTTACTCATTTTTACATGCCAAGAACATGATATCTTTAAGTTGGCATGTTTTCCTCTATGTGCAATATAGTAGGATGTCTGCTACTAGTTGAGGCATGACATCTAGTTTTGAAACTCTTGCCATGTTAGTTATCAACCTATCATGA
>ML788905.1:153069-242737 GCA_009831015.1 Picea engelmannii
GAATAACTAGCCAAAGGTAACTTTCAATTATGGGACTTTCTAAAGCTATGAGGGAAACTTCTTGGAGAGTTCAAGAGTTTGTTTGCCACTAGCCTTAGAAGACTATTATGCCTTAAAAGAATTTGTCCTAGGAGCAAAAACGTTTTATAAAAATCCCAAACCAGAGGTACAACTCTTAATAAACTAGATAAAACAAAAACCATTATCCCCTTATGAAAAATATTTATGCAAATTTTTCCTTTAAAGCTATATGATATCCTCCCAAAGAACAATATGACACTCAGAGAAATATTGTGACTAAAAGTTAACACCCAAATAGATCCTTGAACTCTGATTGTGAGCTTTATTCACCTAGTAAATGAAGAATACATATCAAGGAACATAAACAACAGAGAAATTGAAATTCTTCTTATCACCCTACATGGCTCCAAGTCAAATAGAATCTTTAGATTTCATATTCATTTGATCACACTCTATATCATTTTTTCTCTTTATTTATGGGCACAGTTTGATGTAACTTTGATGTATGTATTGAGCCTTTAACATTGTTTAGTGTTTCTTGTAGATTTATACTCTGCTACTATTTGATATGATGGAAACAATGATGGTCAATAAACTTCACTTCAGTAATCATGCTTTGTTCAATTGCCCACTCAACCTATATTGGTTAGTGGAATCAATTTTACTGAAAAATAAATGGAAATTTCGCATTCTCAAAATGACAATTGAGGGAAACTATCTTTTCATTAACAAATGAAAGTTACACCTTCCAAACATTTCCATAAAATTCATATGAGAACAACCTAATTTAAATGCACAATTCTTTAATTTCTTTTTAATATTTTCCCTTTGCAAACATTTTTATTTCTTCTGATATTACTAGAGTAAATATTTAATCATTTTGTTCTCTTGACATTTTATAGCTATAGATTTGGCACAAGCATGATTTCACAGCATTTGCAAACATCTATTTTGAGGAGTTTGGTGATGAGTGAAGAATTGAATGAATTTCAATGAACACAAAAAAAGTTCAGTGGCTGGTTATGGGTTTTACATCTCCCCCATCAAAGATATTCCTACCTACTAGGCAATTGTAGTGTTGGAAATTCATCATTAGAGCCATATATTGTTGGCCATAATGTTTTTCTAGCACAAGCAAAAGTGGTTGAGCTCTATCGATAGAGACACCAGGTCCATCTTATCTAGTAAACTCCATTAAACATATTAGAACTAGATGATATGGATAGATAACACCTGTTCTTGATGTTATGCCTGTGTAGGCACAGCCGGGTGATTATATTGTTTGAAAATCATTGCTCTCTAGTTTTATCCCCTAACTTATGAATCTAAAGATGCAATTGCAACTCAAAGGATGCGTGATTTCCAAATTTCCAAATTGAATGGTATGTTACTGCTATAAATAATACAATCCCAATTAATTCATTGTTGTTTCGTCATGACCTTTGGCATGTTGGTACTGATATCTAAATGCATGCACTACTATAAATAATACAATCCCAATTAATTCATTGGTGTTTCCTCATGAACTTTGGCATGTTGGTACTGATATCCAAATGCATGCACTAGCTAATTCTCTTGTTAAAAACATTACCCAAGTTCAAGCCCCAATGGGCATAAGTTGGCTCAGTTTGATGGGATTCAAATGAATCATTAATTCAACTAAAAAACATGAAGAAACATTGGTTGTATTAGGAATGCAGGTTTGTAGATACTCCTTTTTGGGGGGCTATACCACTTCCAAGAGGGAAAGAGTTGAGGCTGGTTTGCCTTCATTCAATAAGACAGTCAGAAAAATTAAAGGGATCTTTAAATCCTATTAGCCTCTATATTTACAACAAATACTAACTTGTTAATCTTCCCGTGTCTTAGGATGATCCCATCATAAGAAATTGTTGGACAGATTCTAGTTCTGTCTCTATGTAAGCTTGACTAGAATGTCATTTGAAGTTGGTTGTTACTTAGAATAAGCTCCTTAAGACTTCTTAGAGTTCTCAGTGAAGGGGGAATGCTTCCTAAAAAATGCATCAAATGCATTGTTTTTAACAGTCAACTCTTGCATTCCTTCACCCCATGTATGAGGCAATGTGATGCAGGAGCATCACCAACACATCAAGCGAGCCAGCGCGGAAGACAATGGACAGTTGGACGAGCGCCAACATAAATTTTGAAATCACCTTGGAAGTTGTTGCGCGATCTTAAATGAGCCATTAAGAAAGAGCGCACTTGTATATTGTAATGGACCTTTAGCGGATTGCTCTCATCCTTAGTAGGTAGACGACATTTAAGATAGTTAATGTAAAGTAGATAGAATTTAATTCTAGATTAGACTTTTTGAGAGCGCAAGAGGGAAATGGGATATAGACACCCTCATTGTGCATTGTATTATTATCAAATTGAGCAGGAAGAGAAAGAGCATGCAGAGAGAGTTGTGTAAGAACACCCATGTACAGATATTTGGATTAATACAAAGAGTTTGATTCAAATTCATGGTTTTGTGTTTGTTCTCTGTGTATAGATGTTGATATGCTCATGAATGTTTGCTTCCTTTTATACATTTGATTTATATGCTGTGTATGTGATTTCATGTTGAGTTTGGAATCTGAGAGGAAGAAGGAATGAGTTTCAATTGTTTCTCTATTTGAGCTAGAGAATTCCTGCAAGAAGTGCAATTGAAGTGTCCGCAAGGAGTGCGTTGACAGAGGGTTCCGATAGAGATAGATTTTTTTCTCATTCATCCAAAAAGTGCAAACAGGTACAGGAGCCATGCAAGGAGTGTGCATGCCGAGTGAAGTTCAAGGTTGCAAACCTAAGCGAGAGTTGAAGGATTGTTCCTGCATGTGTGCGCAGAGTCGAAAGGGTTCAAACACTTAGACGTGTTTGAAGGTTGTCACAAGGAGTGCGTGCAAAGGGTCTTTTATAAAATCTCAGGAGGTATAGAATCTTCAAGTAATCATCAAGAGAAGCACAGGGAGCTTTGTGCTGTGAAGTGTTTTAGACAGGCATTTCAAGTTGCGCACAGGTGGACGAGTTCCTTGAAGTAATACTTGGTTCATTTCGCAGATTTCTCAGAGGAGGAACGGATGGTCGGTATTCTCTAAGGAGAATTCACGACATCCCGTTAGTCGTTAGATCTCACAAAGGGATAGGTGAGTTACGGTGGAAGCATTGAAGGGTTCAAAGCTCAGGAGGGGTAGAACCATTGATCCAAGCCATAAGGGTCGTAGGATCTACCCGTGGAATCGTGTATCGGGGTTTCGTGGGTTGAAGTCTCGTGAACATAGCAGCAAGAATCACAAAATCTTGAAATGTGATATCCCAATGGGTACGAGAATAGCGTGGGGCCGTAGGGGTCAGAGTGGTGGACAGGTGGCATGCCTTATCGGGGTTTCGTAGTGAGAAGTTTCGAACTCACTACATCAGGATTCGCGATATTGCGAACTCCAAAATGCCGATGGATTGAAGGGACCATTGAAAAGTCAACTCGTGAGCACATCGGAGTTCGGCGTATCGGGGTTTGGGAGTCAGAGAGACAAGCTGTTAGACATCGCGAGTGCTGAAATTGCGATAGGAGAAGTTCCAACAGGGTAACGGAAAGGGTCAGTGTTGACTTATATCAGGTTTCGGGGATTCGTGGAACCAACGCTCGACCTTAGGATTCACCGAGTTGTGAATTTCGATCCTCCGATATGTAAAAAGAGGGGATCGCACGAAGAGTTATGTGGGTGCAGATTTCCCGATAGGGAAATAGAAGAACATTTGAGCTCTTAAGGCCACGTGAAAAGAGAAGATCCTGTGAGCAGACGTGCTTGCGAGTGCGTGCCTACGTCAGTTTGGTATCAAAGCCTGATTCTTGTCTGTATATTTCAGGCGAGGGAGGCATAAGAGGTAAAGAGTACTCTCATATGCGTGAAGTTTTGGTATCAGAGCACAGAAGGGTTCTTTTCTTTCTGTAGCATAGAAGAAAAAGAATTCACCATGCCTCTAAGAAGAGATAGGAAATCACCTAATCCAGAGGATAGGGAAATGCCGAGAAGAAGAGGTGGGCAGATGGTAGATCCATCCATGGAGAGACAAATGCGAGATCTCCGAGCTAGACTCGAAGACATGGAGACAACGCAAAGACGCACAAACAGTGCAGGGGATCTCAGTGATTCCGAAAGAGAGATTGAGGTTGTACATGAAGAAGAAGTTGCAGTTGAAGATGCATCAAAGGAACGTTTGATCAGAGCTATTGCCAGGATGGGTGCAAGAGCGAAGATGGACATTCCAGTTTATGAGGGAAACTTGGATGCAGAGGAGCTTCTAGACTGGATTAGAGCTCTAGACACATATTTCGAATATGAAGATGTCAAAGAGGACAAGAAAGTCAAGCATGCTATCACACGCTTGAAGGGACATGCAACATTGTGGTGGGATGGACTACAAGATGATAAACACTGCAAGGGCAATCAAAAGATCAAGAGCTGGGATAGAATGATCGTGAAGATGAAGGCGAAATTCATCCCCAGGGATTATCAAATTACTCTGTTCAGGAGAATGTAGAACTTGAGATAGAAGCTGATGACAGTGAAAGAATACACTAAGGAATTCTACAAACTGAACATCAGGGTAGGTCATCGGGAAACCGATGATGAGAAGGTTGCCAGATATATGAATGGCCTGAGATATGATATCCAGGATGAGATGAGCATGGTAACCATCTGAACGGTGGAAGATGTTTATCAAATGGCTCTAAAAGCAGAAGAGAAACTGAGCCGAAAGCATAGTCAGAGGGGCCGAGGCAGGAATCATCCCAGAGGCAAAGCAGTTGCCCAGGATAAAAACCATAAGCCCAAGGAGGAATGGAAGAATCCTCAGACTCGGATAGAGAGAGGTGGAACCTCACAGCGGGGGAAATATGATGAACAGAGAGGGCAGCATAATGAGCAGAGAAGAGATTATGCGGATAACAACACTTTTCCTCATACTAGAGGCAGAGGAAGAGGAATAGGTGGAGTAATCACATGCTTCACATGTGAGAAGAATGGGCACAAGTCTTACGAGTGTCCAGATGAAAAGAAGGACATTGGAGAAGCTCAAATCGTCGAAGCGCAAAGGCGGGATGTTGAGTCTGAAGACGCAGAAGGCGAAAGATCACTCATGATGTGAAAAGTCCTTTTGACACCCGAGAAAGAGGTGGAAAGTTCAGTCCAAAGGACTAGACTTTTTAGGACTGCTTGCAAGACCAAGGATAGGGTATGCAAGGTTATTGTAGATAGTGGTAGCACGGATAATCTCGTTTCAACCGAGATGGTAGAAAAGATGGAGCTGGAGATGAATGATCATCCAAGCCCATACAGAGTTTCGTGGCTACAGAGAGGACACCAGGTAACTGTTACTAAACAATGTTTAGTTGAATTCAATATAGGAGGATATAATGATAGGATCTTGTGTGATGTCATTCCTATGGATGTTTTTCATCTATTGCTGGGTAGACCATGGCAATATGACAGGAATGTGATTCATGATGGGCAAATGAACACATACACCCTGAAGAAGAATGGGAGGACACACATGTTGCTTTCGATAAAGGATAAGGAGGTGAAGCCGGAAGTAAGCAACACAGTACTTCTCATGAGTGGGAAGGAACTTCTTACAGAGGTTAAGAAGAAGGAGGATCCACAATTCTTTGTGGTTAGGAAATCGAGGATTGTTCTGACTAGTACCAGAGTGGATGATTTACCAGAAGAAGTTCAGGAACTACTGGAAGAGTTTGCTGACATCATAGTGGATGAATTACCTCATTCATTGCCACCAATCTGGAGTGTCAGTCATCATATTGATCTCATACCAGGAGCTAGTTTTCCGAACAAAGCCGCGTATAGGTTGATGCCGCAAGAGAATGAAGAGGTTAAAAGGCAAGTCTAGGATTTGTTGGACAAAGGATTAGTCAGGGAAATATTGAGTCCATGTGCTGTTCCAACAGTACTCAGTCCGAAGAAAGACGGAGGCTGGAGGATGTGTACTGACTCGAGAGCGATTAACAAGATAACCATCAGGTACAGATTTCCATCGCTGAGGATGGATGATCTGATGGATTTCTTGAGTGGAGCAAAGTACTTTTCAAAGATTGATTTGAAAAGCGGATATCACTAGATTCGCATGAGAGAAGGCGATGAATGGAAGACATCATTCAAAACCAACGAAAAGTTGTATGAATGGCTTGTTATGCCGTTTGTCTTAACAAATGCGCCAAGTACCTTCATGAGGTTGATGAATGAAGTCCTGAGGGAGTTCATCGGGAAATTTGTCATTGTGTATTTGGATGACATACTGGTTTACAGTAAGACAATGGCAGAGCATCTGAAGCATTTGGCTACAGTGATGCAGAAACTATAGCAGGAGAAGCTGTTAATAAATATGAAGAAGTCCTCATTCATGAAGACAGAGCTCATTTACTTGGGATTTTTTATTTCTGCAAATGAGTTGAGGATGGATCCAGATAAAGTGGAAGTGATCAAGAATTGACCATCACCGAAGAATATTTTCGAGGTGAGGAGTTTTCATGGATTGGCTAGTTTCTACCGGAATTTCATCAGGAATTTCAGTGGAATTAGTGCAGCGATGATGGATACCATGAAGAAAAGACACAATTCTTTTCACTGGACAGTAGAGGCTAAAAAGAGTTTCAACTTATTGAATAGGAAGATCACGGAACAACCAGTGTTGGTGTTGCCGAATTTCTTGAAGACATTTTAGGTGAAATGTGATGCAAGTGGGTTTGCAATCGGGGCAGTATTAAGTCAAGAAGACAGGCCGGTAGCATACTTCAGCGAGAAGCTTAATGAAGCAAAATTGAAGTACTCCACTTATGACAAGGAGTTCTATGCTATCATACAAGCATTAAAGAAATGGAGGCATTACTTGATCCCGAAAGAGTTTGTATTGTATAGTGATAATCATGCACTGCAGTTTGTGACTCAACGGGAGAAGTTGAATCAGAAACATGTCAAATGGGTTGAGTATATGAAGAACTTCACATTTTTAATTAAACATATTTCTGGTAATGCTAACAAAGTTGTTGATGCTTTGAGTAGGAAGTGTTTGTTGTTGCAGGAGTTCAGAGTCAAAACAATGGGTTTTGATGATCTCAGGGACATGTACGCAAATGATCAAGATTTCAAGGAAGCATATGAAGCAGCTGAGAATCCAGTTCTCAGAGACAGAAGCTAGTGGATAGAGTATATGATCCAGGAAGGATTGCTGTTCAAAGGCAATCAACTGTGTATTCTGAAATGCTCCATGAGGGAGAACTTGTTAAAGGAAAAACACAGTGGAGGATTGGCAGGGCACTTTGGTCACGAAAAGACTTTCACGAAGCTGAATGAATCATATTTTTGGCCAGGAATGCGAGAAGACGTCAACATATTTGTGGACAGATGAAGAATTTTCCAACATTCGAAGGGGAAGAGACAGAATGTAGGATTTTATCAACCATTGCCCATACCAGAGAGGCCGTGGGATGCAATTAGCATGGATTTTGTATTGGGGTTGCCAAGAACATAAAGAGGTTGTGATTCAATCCTTGTGGTAGTAGATATATTTTCCAAGATGGTACACTTCATTCCATTTCAGAAGACTAGTGACGCGTCTCACATTGCGAACCTGTTCTTCAAAGAGGTCATTCGACTTCATGGGTTGCTGAGGAGCATTGCTTCGGATCAAGATACGAAATTCATAGGGAATTTTTGGAGGACCTTATGGAAGAAGCTAGGAACTAACTTGTTTTTTAGTTCAACATATCATCCTCAGACGGATGGACAGACGGAAGTGGTTGACATAAGTCTCGGAGACTTGCTGAGGAGCTTGGTGACAGAGCACCATAGCCAGTGGGACTATATATTACCGCAGAAAGAGTTTGCTTATAACGACTCAGTGAATCGGAGCACAGGCCAGAGTCCATTTCATATTTTTTATGGTATGCAGCTGAGAGGAATTTATGAACTGAGGGATTCAGAACAGACTACGACTAGGAGTGCTAGTGCAGAAGAATTCGCAGAAGCGATGAAAGAACTTCATCGCCAGGTGAAGCAGTGATTGCAGAATTCAAGTCAGGAGTATAAATGCAGAGCCGATAAACATAGAAGACAACTTCAGTTTGAGGTTGGTGATCTGGTTCTAGCACATTTGATAAAAGAAAGGTTCCCGAGAGGAACATACAATAAATTGAATATGAAAAAAATCGGGCCATGTAGGGTCTTGAAGAAATTTGGGGCGAACGCTTATGACATTGAATTACCCAATGGGATCGGAATATATCCGATATTCAATGTCTCAGATTTGTACTCATATAATGCTGAAGAAACAAAGACTGGAACTAAGCAACCAGTGATCCATTGGACAAAACAGATTCTAGTTGCCGAGAAACCGGAGATGGAGTGCATACTGGACAAGAGAGTGAGCAAAAGGACCAGGCGAAAGCAATACTTCGAGTATCTGGTCAAGTGGAAGAATCATCCAGTTGAAGATGCCAGCTGGGAGACCAAGGCAAAGATCCAGAAGCATGGACAGATCGTGTAGGAGCTCATGGACAGGAGCCCATGAAAGTTTTCAAGTGAGGGAGTATGATGCAGGAGCATCGCCAACACATCAAGTGAGCCAGCTTGGAAGACAATGGACAGCTGGACGAGCACCAACACAAATTTTGAAATCACCTTGGAAGTTGTTGCGCGATCTTAAATGAGCCATTAAGAAAGAGCGCACTTGTATATTGTAATGGACCTTGAGCGGATTGCTCTCGTCCTTAGTAGGTAGACGAAATTTAAGATAGTTAATGTAAAGTAGATAGAATTTAATTCTAGATTAGACTGTTTGAGAGCGCAAGAGGGAAATGGGATATAGACACCCTCATTGTGCATTGTATTATTATCAAATTGAGCAGGAAGAGCAAGAGCATGCAGAGAGAGTTGTGTAAGAACACCCATGTACATATATTTTGATTAATACAAAGAGTTTGATTCAAATTCATGGTTTTGTGTCTTTTCTCTGTGTATAGATGTTGATATGCTCATGAATGTTTGCTTCTTGTTATACATTTGCTTTATATGTTGTGTATGTGATTTCATGTTGAGTTTGGAATCTAAGAGGAAGAAGGAATGGGTTTCAATTGTTTCTCTATTTGAGCCAGAGAATTCCTGCAAGAAGTGCAGTTGAAGTGTCCGCAAGGAGTGCGTTGACAGAGGGTTCAGATAGAGATAGCTTTTGTTCTCATTCATCCCAAAAGTGCAGACAGGCATAGCAGCTGTGTAAGGAGTACGTAGGTCGAGTGAAGTTCAGGGTTGCGAACCTGAGAGAGAGTTGAAGGACTGCTGCTACAGGTGTGCACAGAGTCGAAAGGGTTCAAACACTTAGATGTGTTTGAAGGTTGCCGCAAGGAGTGCGTGCAAAGGGTCTTTTATAAAAGCTCAGGAGGTATAGAATCTTCGAGTAATCATCAAGAGAAGCATAGGGATCTTGTGTCATTAAGTGTTTTAGACAGGCATTTCAAGTTGCGCACAGGTGGACGAGTTCCTCGAAGGAATACTTGGTTCATTTCACAGATTTCTCAGAGGAGGAACAGACGGTTAGTATTCTCTGAGGAGAATTCACGACATCCCGTGAGCCGTTAGATCTCACAAAGGGATAGGTGAGTTATGGTGGAAGCATTGAAGGGTTCAAAGCTCAGGAGGGGAAGAACTATTGATCCGAGCCATAAGGGCCGTAGGATCTACCCGTGGAATCATGTATCGGGGTTTCGTGGGTTGAAGTCCCATGAACATAGTAGCAATAATCACGAAATCGTGAAACGTGATATCCCGACGAGTACAAGAATAACATGGGGCCACAGGGGTCAGAGTGGTGGACAGGTGGCACACCTTATCGAGGTTTCGTAGCGAGAAGTTCCGAACTCACTACATCAGGATTCGCGATATTGCAAACTCTTAAATGTCAATGGAGTGAAGGGACCATTGAAAATTCAACTCGCAAGCGCATCGGAGTTCGGCTTATCAAGGTTCGGGAGTTGTAGAGACAAGCTATTAGACATTGCGAGTGCCGAAATTGCAATAGGAGAAGTTCTGAAAGGGTAACGGAAAGGGTTAGCATTGACTTATATCAGGTTTCGGGGATTCGTGGAACTAATGCTCGACCTTAGGATTCACCGAGTTGCAATTTCTGATCCTCCGATAAGTAAAGAGAGGGGATCGCATGAAGAGTTCTGTGGGTGCAGATTTCCCGATAGGGAAATAGAAGAACATTTGAGTTCTTCGAGCCACGTGAAAAGAGAAGATCCTGTGAGCGGACGTGCTTGCGAGCGTGTGCCTGCGTCACAATGCCACACTGAGAATATGATTGATTATTTTAGGGATGATGTAGATACTCTTGAGATCAGAACCAAAGTGGACATGCTAACTCTCCTTGCTTATGTAGGGAGGGTGAACCTAGTATGTGACTGTCTTTTGGCATCATGATGTATCATTCGTTTTCTGCATTTTTATTGTTTAGTAGTGAAATATCAAATGCATTTTTCCCAAAATAAGGGATAGAAGGCTAGGGAGTGTGGCCATACCTAATTGACTTCCCCTTAAGATTGATCTTTTCTGAATGGATAGCAAGCTCTCCAGGTATTTGTATGCACCAAAACAAGCATAGACTAAGGCAATTGAACAATGCATAGCAAAAAATATTAGTTCTAGAAAATTTTGAAGGAGAGAAGCTTATTTTGGGACTATGCTAACAAAGAATAGTCTATATAAAAGGAAAGATTACTGTCTAATCTGAAAGATAGTGTGACATACAGTGAATGGAACTGCCCCACACCTCCACTTGGAAACTGGCTGACTCAGGTTTGTGACTGTATCCATGTAACCATTCAGTGAATGCATGACAAGAAAGAATGTTAATTGACCTAGAGTTTGCAAGAAAAGAGCACCAACTTGCTCAAGGTACACATTACTTTGAAACTCTTGATTAGCTTCCCAGTTTATTAGATGACTATATTATAAATACATTTGAATGGCTTGTGTAACTACAATGCTAAACTGCACTTACAAATGCATAGTTACAATCAAAATTTGATGGTAAAGAGCCACGAGATCGATAACCCAAAAAATGACACACACTGTCCAATTTCTTAGCTGTGTAAGTCCCAACCTCCTGCAAAACAGAACACTCATTAAGGTCAGGATATTTTTGCTAGAATATCTCAAGCAACAGTTCTAATAACTATGCTTGAAGTGGAAACCTTTATCCTATGATTAATCTTTGAAGTTTTAATAAGGCATACCTTGCATACAGTATCAAAGACAACATCTGTTTCTACAAATTCATTCTTTAAATCACCTTCAAGTGTGACAGGAACACCAACAACCTAGAAAGTGGATAAGTAACATAATTTAATGATAGGAATCGAATAAATTAGGACATACACAGTACACAAAAAAATCATTCAGTTATAGAATACTCCCTTACAACTGTTTGACATTTTCTAGACTTAAAGTACTCAGCCAGTCGAGTTGCGCCTGTGTTTGTACTGGAACATAATCATAATGGATCTACATGAAAATATGCCTCACTAACAAATTAATATACTGTTGCTTCCAGTAAAATGATAAGCACTCTACACTCCTTTCATTGTTTTACATAAACCAACATTTGATGTAGTTTCCAACTTCAATAGAGAAAAAAGGCAGAGTATAATGATCTTTATTTTTGGAAGAACAAATAATATTTCATTACTAACAAATAAAAATGACAAAAAGAATATAACGTCATAGAGCCAAAGAGCAGTCGCAAAGATATCGTGCACTACATAAGCAAGGAGAGCTAGCATATCCACTATGGCTCTAATCTTAATAAGATTACAGTGATTTTTATAAACATTTACATATACTTACAATAACTCATTCACTCTGAATCTAACCCACAGAAAATGCTAGCTCATTAAGGACAACTAAAATGCACAATATCAAATTCAAGGAGTGTTACAATTATTTTGGGTATATTTGCACCTTTATGAGGATGATGTACATAGATAATGAGAAACTTGTTCCTCATATTCTTTCGGATTACCTTGGGGATTCTGAAGGAAACGTTCAATAGAAAAACATTGCAAGGGAAGCCCATGGGCTTCCCATGTGAGGCCAAGATTAGCCATTATTCGTCCTACCAAAGGACCCATCTTGAACCCATGGCCAAAGAATCCAAAGGAAATTAAAATAGGTTACTTGGCTACTATTAACATCTCAATCTTCGTTAATGGCAAGAAATCAATCATCATCGGGAGACATTGAATATATGCAAGCCTCGGCAACAACAGGGCTCTCTGACATAACATTTCCTCTGAAAATTTCAGCCAACCAAGGGCATACCTTCTGCATCAATGCATCCAGGCTAGGCAACAAGGCCCTCTTGTCTGGGTCACATGGGAAACCTCCATGCACTGAGACCTTGAGAAATCTAGGGTATTCTAAAGAGGGTGTTGCATAGAAGTAAGGATCATTGTAGCAGGAAAAGGTGTGGAATCCATTCTGAGGAAAAAATCTCTATAAACCCTCTTGGATTTTCCAACATGCAATGTTGGTATGAAGAAGATGAATGGGTAATGCAATCCTTGAGATTTCATGAGAAAGTTTTTGATCCCATGCGCCGAAATCATTTCCATAACCAGAAAATGGGGCAAAAAACATCTCAATTGTTTCCATTACCAGAAAATGGGGGCGAAAAACCTCTGAATCATTGTCATTACCAGAAAATTGAAGCGAATGGGACGATCCGATTTGAATTGTAAGGGCCAAAAATGGATTTCCATGCTCTTGCCTCACAAATATATGTGGGCTAAGGGTTATATATATATTTTTGAAAATAAATTTGGGTCTATATATAGGTAAACCTAAAAAACCTCTTTATGTAAACAATTCGCCCAACCAAAATTCCAAACCTCCTAATTTCGCCCACCGACGAAATTTCGCCCCTAAAATCACCTATGGAGTTAACTGAAACTCCCGACCATGCATGGCCAAGGGTTCATCCAAATGGGTAGGGGTCCCATTTGGAGAGAGGAAAAATATAGCAAAGAAACTTTGCCCATTTGTGTATTCCCATTGTCCCAACCCTTTAGCCTTCCTTGTGCCAAAGGAGATACAAAGCAAAGTAGTTGGAGGACAGTTGAAGAGGAGCCCAGGATCAGGTTCGTGGAGTGGTGGCCGATATCGACTTTTTGTAAGTTGACTCATTCAAAGTAATAAATAAAGTTCTTTTCCCGTCCCAATTCATGAGTTATTCATAGTTTGCTAAGTACATATTTGAATTTCTAACCCGTTAGTCTATAGGTAACATGCATGTGTAGTTGTTTCTTGTCTTGTACGAAGGTCAGCATTTGAAAGGAGAACTGTGAACAAGTAATTAAGTATGACAAGGGATAAACATCGAACTCCCGGAACGAGGTAGGTTGATCTAGCCATGCATATACTAAAAATAAATGGGATTTAAGTTTGGGGACGAAGGTAGAAAGTTGATTTTTCTATAGGTCATATCTGCATGCAAAGTCTAACCCTATTTGCTAGTCTGTAAGGAGATTTCCCTCACAACAAAATTGGCGACCATACTAGGGATATCTCTAGGGTTCCTAGAATTTTATGTAGTTTTTGGGTAGTTTAAAAGACTAGTTTTTCTTGCCTGTTTTTTCTTTTAGTTTCTGTAAGGTCTGAGCTAGCAAGGAGTCTGGTTTTCCATACCAACTTTCTCTATTATTTTCTTGACTGTGTTTTTTGGGACCCACAGAGGTACACGTGGCTTGCATAAGGTCTAGACGCATGTACCCACACCCTACTCTCTTACAGCCCACGTGTGAACGTTAGCTGAAGAAGTAGCAGTAGCGTGTAGAGTTCAGAGAACTTTTGAGGTAGTCATCCTCTTCCCTATCAGAATCACATATTCTCAGGGGTTTTCTGGGATTCTGTTTGAGTCTTGTTTGTTTGCAGTCATATCTCAAATTGTTTTTCTTTATAAATTTTTCCTTACATTGTTTGCCTTTTGTGTTAAAAAAGAGTGTACAAGCCTTTAGGAGACTCTGGTTATCAATATCAGTGGTCTCTTCCTAGTTTGGTCTGTCTATTTTTATTTTTTCTTAGAGTTTAGAGATACACGCGGCCTACACAAGGTCAGCCTGCATGTACAGGCCCTCTGTCTCTATACAACTCATGTTCACACGCTGGCTATTGGATTAACAGTAACGTGCTTGTGTAGGATAATTTATGTTGAGGGTAAGGCAGTCATCCTTTCCCTTGATGAGAACTATACCTCTCAAGTGTTTGAATTTCTGTCTTAGCAGTCAGTAGCTTAGGATTAATCTTACCCTTAGCTTGCTTTTTCTCAGTTAAAAGTTGTCATAAAAAATATTTTTTTTAGGGTTTTTAGACAAGTGTGAGAGTCATTTTTTTTTTTAAATTACTAGTGTGTGATTTTTGACCTGATTCTTTGTGATCTGCGATTAGGCTAGAATTTTTTTTCTTGGTTTTTGCTTGTTGGTATTTTTCCTTTTTTATTTATCAAGCATTTAAATAAAAAAAAAAGTCTTTTCATTTTCTTGTTTGGTTGAAGTGTGTGTTTCTGCATTATTAGCCAAGGAAAAGTTGTTTATTTCATAAGTTTTTGCAGTTTACTTAGATCATAAGTAGCTTGTAGTGAAGTGAAATTTCTTTTGAGTTTGCTGTCCAAAATCTTAGAAAACTTAAAAAATATATTTTTTGAAAAGTTGTTGAAATTTTGCATCAAGTAAAAGTTTTTTGTTTCCATCTTTTTTATTCATTTTTTTCTTTTGTCTTTTACACATCATCAGTTTCACTTCCATACCCCTTGACATAAGACAAAGCCATAAAATTCACTGTAAAATCTAAAATTTATTAGAGTTTTATGTTTGTAGGGTTCACAAACTAGTTCAAGATTAGGGCCTTGGATTAGGTTAGAGAGGAAACTCTTCAAGGCCATTTAAAATCAAACATTGGAGTCTGAGTTAGGGAGTGTCTAAGTCCAGTATCGTGAAATTTATCCGTGATTCCCCTCTAACACATTGGATAAGCATGAGGTCGCGTGCGGAAAGGTAGTAGAGATAACCCCTCCAAAGCTGGACCAATCATAGTGGAGAACACATATAGAGGGCTTGTTTCAGGATTTCGTCGATTGCATTTACCACGGGGCTTCGTGGGTCTCAAATTGATTTGAAGTCCTCAGTTTTCTTCTAGGCCACTTGATTTCAATACCCTTGATAGTTTTCGAGCTCGATACCCTACTCATTGTGGTCTACCCAACTTTCGGTTGTACCCGCCTGGTGACTGTTCATGCGCTGGCAACCTAATTGCCTATCTTTTTTAGGGACATACACGGGTGACTGCGGGGGTATACCACGATACCTAGGATAGACATCGGGCCACGCTTTGTAGAATATACCCAGAGGGTGCTTCCATGTTCGAGTTGCACTTGCACCGGTAAGTTGCTCTAGTGTTGGTTATTGTAACTGTTCTTCCAATTAATTTAGTGTTTGCCTGTCTTATCTTCTAGGGAATTTTTTAGTGTGTGTTACTTTTGAACATTTAGACTACCTTAGTGTGTCTTTGATCTTCTCACATAGTGGAGGATCACGAGCTCCGCCAGTCACAAAGGATTCTTGGCCTGCCACCGGTTACACTGGAGCCACCCCCGCCACCATTAAGGCAAAAGCTAGACCAACAACGGTCTTTTGAAGCGACTGGGTTACAAGTCATTGTGCCCGACCAACCCCCAGAGGAATCGACTGTTTTGGACCTTGAAGCAACCTCTCTTAGCCTGGTTGAAATCCCAACCACTGATTTCTTGGCACCTTTAATCATACCAATTCAATTTTACGAGTGCCAGACAGTGTTGCACACAGCAATGGAAACAAATGTTGTTACTCCTTCTGGGAATTCTTCAATTCCCACTACGCTTGTCACCACAAGAGAGTTTTCACCTCCTAACCCACCATCGTCGATTCAAGCCACCATGGTCTCGACCACTTCTACATCGCATAGTTGTCCGACCCCGTCTTTGGTGGTGTCCATAACCCCTTTCACACCAAGTGCGACAGGCCCTCCGTTCTCATATGGGATTCCTAGTTCAGGTACAAGTCCTGTACTTTCTTACTCCACTTTACAAACTTTAGGTCTGGGGACAGGGAGCTCTAGCGATCCTATGCAAGGTCACATGGGGGGCACTCCTGCTCCTTTTAACGCTTTCCCTTATGGAGGAGGTCATATCCCTCCTTCGTCCCCTTCACTCGGTGGCTCCCATCAGCAATCTATCAGGCAACCTACACACAATAGTTTATTTGGAGCGGGGAATCAAGGACCACCTTCTCATAGTATGCCAGTAGGTTCGACACCATTTTCTTTGAACAGAATGTTTGGTAACAACACCTTCTCATCAACCACTTTCCTAACTGGGGGCAACCCCATTTTTGGACAATCTACTCCTTTGTAGGGTACTATTCCTGCACAGGGGGAAAACCTAGGAACTTCTTCCGCATCAGGGCCTTGGAATTCTTGGCATGGATCCATTCCCTCGTCCGGAATTCTGATCTAGGGTAATTCTTTCCACAATCAATGGAACCCTAGACAAACTACTATGCCCATCCCCACGGGACCACCATGGAGAAATCCTTCCTATATTCCTTCGAACATAATGCATGCCCAACCATCTATGTCCTATTTGGGAAATCAGTCGATGATGTCTCCACATATGCAAAATCCATACGCTGGCTAGGGACATGGTTTCTACCAAAATCCAAACCAGCAGCCAAACTTTTCCTGGCAACCTGGTGTCATTCAAACTCCAGGCCCCTTTTTTCCAAGTTATCACCAACAACCCAAACTAGCTTTCCTGACAACTTTGCACTTGCCTAATTTGCCAAGGTTGTTGAATGACCTCATTTGTCACGATCCGCGTTGGCCTCCTATGCCGACAAAGTTTCCTTCAGACATTCCAAAGTTTGAAGCCAAGCCTAATGAAGATCCAGGAGATCATGTGACTACCTTCCATCTTTGGTGCTCATCTAGCTCATTGAAAGATGACTCCGTACATTTGCAATTGTTTCAATGTACTCTCATTGGGAGTGCCACGAAATGGTACACTGAGCTCGATCGCTCAAGATAATCTTCCTTCGATGAGCTAGCAATGGCTTTCCTAAACCATTTTCAGTTACCTGTGAGATACAATGCTGGCACAGAGCAGCTGGCCAATTTCAAGCAGATGACAGCGGACCATATCTCTGATCACATCTGAGAATGGAGACGTCAAAAGAATCTCATTAAGGTGCCAGTCCCACCAACATTCCTGCTTGAGTGGTTCCTTAAGTCTTTGGTCCCGCATTTATCCAAAGACGTTGCAATGTCAGGTGTATTCTCCGAAGAAGACGCCATCATGAGAGATCAACAATTTGAGCTCATATATTCTTAGTTTGGTTTATTATATAACATCTTGCCAGATGTGCCATTCTCAATACTGGATAAAACTAGACAAAGAGCTGGACCACATGCCGATGGTCTTGTTGGTTCAGCACACACAAAGCCCGCTGAGAAATTGATGAAGCAGTTGCAGCAGTTATCTATACAACACACAACAACCAACCAAACCACTACTTTGGCTACTCCCCCTACCCAAACATCGGAAGTACACACAGTGTAGTGGACTAACTCAAAGGCCACCCAGCAGCCTGAAGGAAAGAAAAAACAACGAAACAAGGGTAAAGGGGATAAAAAACCCACCGATAATGTTAGCGGGGACAACACTGAAAAATGGAAGGCGAGGTATCCATGCAACTTGTGCGTGGAAGACCACCCGACCCATCTATGTCCTCAACTTGCAGTGGCCCAAAAATTTGTCACATAGCAACAGTAGGCGATGTTGACCAATCCATTTCAACATGGGAAAAATCTAACTCAAGCCTCTGCAAGCATAGAAGGGGGCAACCAAGAACCCCGTCCGCCTTCGAACAACCCCACATTCGCGAACGTATATATGGTTAGGGGTGATGCTTTTATATCAACTAGAGAGCGCAACTATAGTAAACCAAGCACTTCTGAGAAGGGTAAAGAAGCTGACCTCCCATCTCTTCCTCTACAGATTGAGAAGATGTTGGGAGAAACAATGACATGCATTCCAAAAGGTGCATTTAAAAAAGCTTCTCATAACCCAAATGCAAGGGCCACCCAGAACTAGTCTGTGGTGGAGGATTTATCACAAACCCCTTGTACGATGTCCACTTTGGAGGTCCTCCAAAGCTTCCCTTCCTAGAGGAAAGCCTTGTTAACCTCTTTAGGCTCTATCGAGACTTGTAATACAGGTACAATCATGTTGGATACAACCGACTTAAAACCTCATCTACCTTACCATGTAGCATTTTAGATAGTAGTGGCTTATCCCATGAAAACTTTTACTTGGAATATATTCTGCACGGTGGTTGATGAGGGCACCTCGACATGTGTTATGTCAATGGCATGTTTGAAGGCCATTGGCCAACCCATTTTGTCTCTCTCACCTACTCTCCTCACCACTTTCAACGGTCGTTCTTTCCGACCACATGGTATTGTTCCTTATTTCCCCATACAGTTAGGAGGGAAGACCATGTGCATTGAAGTTGAGGTAGTCGATGCTCCCCTCGACTATAACCTCTTGTTAGGAAGGATTTGGACTTATGCTATGCAAGTTGTGGTTGCCACAGTCTTCCGGGTCTTGTTGTTTCCACATGAGGCTCGAATAGTGACCATCGATCAATTGTCTTTCTCCAGACCTAACCCTTCTTTGGGGGGATCCACGGTCCCGATGATTGATAATCCTCAACCAGGTGTCATCAACATAGGGGTTGGTTTGTGCCCATTCTTGATGGGTACCTTCGATTACCTGCCCCCTCAAGGTGATATCAAGTTTCTATCCAATCACCATAAGGTTGATATTTTCCAAGTTTCTTCGTTCCACATGACTTACTTCGAGGATCCGTGAATATTTCCTTCCCCATCAACCATGATGGATGAGACAGGGCACCCAGGCATGTCCATGCCCTTGTCTGCAGCTAAAGTAGCATACTCTTTAGTCCAGCAAGCTTCAGCTAACACTGACCCAACTCCTGCACAAGAGTTAGATCCACTTCTAGAGCCTATTTGTGCTTAGGGTTCTCTCACTAACACCGATTCGTTAGACTTAGTCTTGCCTTCTGATGAAGCAGTAATCGAAGCAATGACTAGTCCGGACAAACCTTGGGAAGATATTCATCATAGATCATATTTTCTCCCAGAGTTAAGCCGAATCAAAGCAGGAGAATTCACCGTGACCATGATGGGAGATTAGTCGTGCCCTATTAATCTCTTAGCTACACACGAAATTCATGCTGATGGAAATATGGAAACTATCATTGAAACTATACCAATCAATATCTTTCGAAACCCTGGCATCGTGGAGAATTTCTTCGTCGGAGTGGATTGCTCCCCTAAAGATATTCAAATCTACACAGATCTTTTCAAAGAATTCCACGACGTTTTTGCCTGGTTTTAGGAGGAAATGTCAGGCATCGATCCAAGAATAGTTGAACATGAAATCACAACGTATCCTAATGCAAAGTTGGTTTGGCAGAAGCTTCGTCCAGTTAATCCTAAGAAAGCAGTGGCCATTAAGGTTGAGGTTGAGAAATTGCTAAAAGTCGGGTTTATATATCTTATCCATTTGACCCAATGGGTGTCAAACCCCATGACGGTCAATAAAAAACAAGGCACGATTTGTATATGTACCGACTTCCATGATTTGAATAAGGCGTGTCCCAAAGATAATTTTCCCACACCATTCATCGACCAGACCATTGATGAATGTGCGAGTTGCGAAGCCTTTTCTTTCATGGACGGTTTTTCAGGATATAACCAAATTCAAATCAAACCCAAAGACCAACACAAAACGACATTCATTTGTCCTTGCGGTACATTCACATATCATAAAATGCCTTTTGGTCTTAAAAATGCTGGAGCAACCTTTCAGTGGGCCATGTCTTTTGCTTTCCATGACCTCAAGCATATAGTCAAGGCCTATCTAGATGATTTAGCATCGTGATCTCGCAACATAACGGATCATCCCACACACCTTCGACTTATCTTCGAACATTGTCGCTACTTTCGGATTCACTTGAATCCAAATAAGTGCAGCTTCCGCGTAATGTCAGGACGATTTTTAGTTTTCATCGTATCAACAACAGGGATAATGGTCGATCCTCTCAAGGTGGAGGCAATAATCCAATTGCCACCCCCACGCACAATCCTTCAACTTCAGAGTCTACAAGGCAAGGCGAACTTTTTACGACGCTTCATCGCCAACTATGCCAAGACACCAAGGGCTTTATGTGCTTACTAAATAAATATGTTCCTTTTTATTGGGACGATGCCGCTGAACGCTCTTTTGATGCATTAAAACACACCCTCACAACTTCCCCTCTACTCCGTCCACCTAACTATAATAAAGATTTATTATTATATCTGGCTACAGCAGAGTCAACCATTAGCATGGTTTTAGTTCAGGAAGATGACTTGTTCGCAGAATATGTGATCTATTGCCTGAGCCAAGGCCTCGTAGGACCGGAACTTAATTGTTCTCATATCGAAAAACTTGCATTGGCAACAGTTCATGCTGTCTAATGGTTTCGTCATTATTTTTTGTTTCACAAGACCACCATCATTTCTATCGTGAATCCATTCCAGTACATGTTGACACAACGGGTAATAGGCGGAAAAATCAGTAGATGGATAGTCAACCTCCAGGATTTTGACTTAGACTTTGTTTCAACAAAGTCCAAAAAGTCATTGGTCTTCGCAGAGATTATTTTGGAACTTTTGGTTGATTCAGGTGACATTGTGCCTGAAGAATCGCCTATCCGGGGAGATATGTTTTTGATCACATCTTCGGATCCCTGGTACGGAGATATACTTATCTATCTCCATACTTTGAAGCGCCCTACCACTACCTCTTATGATGAGCGTCGATGCATACGCCATCAGACTAAGAATTATCTCATAATCGATGATCAATTGTATAGGAGAGGTGTAGACTGCATCCTACGCCGATGTCTCACTCATGAGGAAGCAGTTATCGTGCTTAACAATTTCCATATCAGAGCTTGTGGCGGTCATTTGTCTAGGTTGGCAACAACCCAAAACATTCTATGAGCAGGTTACTTCTCGCTGACACTTATCAAAGATTGTAACGACTCCGTCAAGAAGTGCCATCCATGCCAAATCTTCTCTTGAAAGATGAGGGCACATCCCACTCCCATGTTTCTCATCATCATAGTTGGTCCCTTCACCAAGTGGGGGATTGATTACACTACTTGAAACCCTGCTTCAGCAAGGGGGCACCGCTATATCATCATTTGTAGACTACTTCACAAAGTGGGTCGAAGCTATGCCAACATTTAAAGATGATGGAGAGACTGCAACTGTCTTTTTATTCAACCAAATCATAGCAAGGTTCGTCGTCTCGAGGGAGATTGTCACTGACCATGGCAGTCACTTTTAGAATCAGATGATGACTGAATTAACATCAAATCTTGGGTTACAGCAAGAACATTCATCACCCTACCACCCCCAAGCCAATGGGTAGGTGGAAGTTGTAAACAAAACCCTTAAGACTATTCTACAACAAACTATCAACTCAGCCATGTCACATTGTCATTTGATGTTATACTCGGCATTATGGGCTTACCGAACATCTGTTAAGACTACAACCAGTTTCTCACCTTTTCAACTCGTTTACGGGCTAGAAGCAGTCTTGCCCATCGAATGTCAGATCCTATCTCTAAAATTGGAAGTACAATTATTTCCAGACACTTCTCCACTCGAAGAATGGTTAGTATACCTTGAGCATCTCAATGAACAATGTTGTGATGCAGCCCTAGCCAATGAGGCTCACAAACATAAGGTCAAGTGTCAATATGATAGGTCTATTTGTCCTCAGATTTTCTCTGAAGGTGACCTTGTCCTGGTCTATGACCAAGATAAGGATCCCCTGGGGGCAGGCAAATTCAAACCCATGTGGTTCGAGCCTTTCATCATAAAAGAGGTATTAAAAAAGGGTGCCTATCGTCTGGTTGATTTCGAAGGGAATGCTTTGGCGGAGCCTAGAAATGGGCTCTACCTCAAGAAGTATTACTCATAGGCAGGTCACTGTGGGTAACTTTTTGTAACATATGTATAGTCTTTGTAATATTACTTTTTAGTTTCTTTTAAGTGTCATGGACGTGTCATTGATATTATCTTTCGTCACTATGGAAAATGTCAAGTGAGTCTGAGGTGTTCATTGGGTATGCAGACGGTGCTAGTTGGCACACTTGGAGGCTTGCCTCTGCAGCTTGGGTAATCTTCACACCTCAAGGCTAGTTGTTATCTTTCGGAGGTATATGCTTAGGTGACACCACAAATAATGTCGCTGAGTATAGTGCATTTATTGAATTGCTTCGTGACGCTTTGTCATTGGGTATCTCTCATCTCTAGGTCTATCTCAATGCTCAACTGGTTGTGTCTTAGTTAATCAGAGTGTACCAGGTTCATGATCCAATTTTACATCGACGATTCCTTAGGGTACGTCTCTTAGAACGAAAATTGATTATATTACATATTTTCATGTTCCTATGAGATTAAACCAAGTTAAAGATACTTTAGCTAATCAAATTTTAGATTGGCATCTTGCACACATATGAAAGAACATTAACATAAGCATGTAAATATGTTATTTGTACACATGATCCATAAGACACAAAAGACCAAAAACCATATATAATATCATAAAGTAACCAAAATACATAGATGGATGCAAGCGCCTCAAAAATAGGACCAATAACGAGTCACAGGGCTTATGCCCTCAAAAAATATATACAAGTAGTGCTTGTGGCATGTAACATGTCTAAATAGATTCAGGGCCTATGGGCCCTGTTATACTGGTCCACAACATGGGCTAAACACCTAAACAATCAGACCCATGTCCAAGGTACCCCCACTACATGAGGCTGCATGGATGGCAGCAGGTCCTCAATCTATGCCATCAGGACTGTGCGAGTGAGTGCAGTAAATTTCTGCTCAACTCGTCTAAGTACCCTCTCAACCTCCTCGGCTGGGAGGTCTCCTGCTACTGCTGGTCCCCTGGCAGCGGTGACTATGGCCCCTGGCCGAGGATGATGCATGTTACTTACATAATTGGCAGGTCGCACTGGTCCCATGTCTGCACACAATGAACACATATCCGTCAAATACTCTGGCATAACAAAAAAAAATGATATATATAACAAAACAACATAAAAATTAAATATAAAAAAAAAAAAACTACAAAGGTGGAGACTTACCCATCTCACCTCACACCTCACCAGGAGGTACTGGTATCTCCGGGTCTCTCGAAAAATCAATCCTGGAATAGGGATAGTCCTCTATAACTGGGATCTGTCGTGACAACCATGCAAAAAAGTCATCATCGAAGGACTCATTGGTCCTTCCACCACCCTATCGCAGCAGTAATACTGTCCATCTACACACCGAAAGAAAAGAGGCATGATGTCCTCGTACCACTACCTAAGGACTAAAACTCAAAAATCTCTCGAAAAAGAATGAACACAAAATAGTCCTGAACCTGAAGTTCCTCTATGTCCGCTGACAGCAATCTGTCAATTGCCTCTTCATACACTCTAGCAGTGTAGTACTCTAGTCAAAAATTTATGCATTCAAGCACTGGACAACACAGTTCATCTGTGAGTGGGATGCCTGATGCAAGGCCATTGAACCGATAATCCACCCAATGAGCAATAATATCGCTTGCAACGATAGGTTAGTGATATTGCTTATAGGCACCTGGGAGCTCAAATGGTTTGTCCCAGCCTCATAGTACAAGGCTATCGGTTCCTCTATGTTATGCGGCCCCGACGGAAACGTCCTGAAGTTGACTGGTTCCCCTCTCCTTGAGAGGCCAGTCAAAAAGTAGATATCCTCGGTGGTGGGCACCAGTGATTACCCCTCTAGCATGAAAGCCTCTGCATCAGGGTGCCAATAGTCAACCAGGGCATTTAGTGACCTCGGTTGCACCCACATAAAAGGACATAGGAATAACTTTAACAAACTGCATTGCATTAATGCGGCCATAGCATTCAGATCTTCCACAACCAACTCACCAACTTCTTCATGCTCCCTTTCCCTCCAGTGGACATACATCCTACCAAAACAACAAGGTTCAAGAGGGTGGGTGAGCGCTTTTTGATTTTTTTATATAAAAGGAGTTCCACGCGGGTAGGTTTTACTCTACCCGAGTGCACACATGACCTATCTAGAGACATCCCACGTGGACCTAGGGTTTACCTTTTAAAGGACGATGCCCACCCAAAAAATGAAATGCAAAGAAAAAATAAAGAATTGAATAGCTAGATAGAGGAGTTTGTACTTACTTGGTCCAGACGGAAGTTCGTTTCATCCACTGTAGCTCCCAGAATCATTGTTTTTATCAAAGGGGGTCTTTTGGCTCCATAGTCAATTTCCAAATTAGCAATGGTGATAATAAGCTGCTAACTTATATTTATAGACTTTTTGGCCTCTTTTTGTCACTTTTTTGGCCTCCCTTATCATTTTCTTTATACCAAAAACCATTTAGAGTGATTCAAGAGTTGCATCAAAGGTATTTGATCAGGTATTGGGATAGTTTTTGGGAGTTTTGAGTAATTTTGATGGTCCATGAAAAATTTTCCGACGATCAACTTAAGAATATAGGTTAGGTTACTACCCTGATTTTTGTATCTCATTGTCTTTTTCATTTGCCATAGGATTGATCCCATCAGATTGTGACACAGAACCATCATATATGCTTTATAAGTGTCACAACTTGGTGGTAGAGCCTACTAAAACATGGATTCCCTGGGTAGCTCCTGGTTGCATTATGGTATTCATGTTGTCTCTACAACACTATAGGCTCGGGAGTCCTTGCAGTTTTTTATGAATACGAGTTTGAGCCTCATTTGCATGATTCTTCTTCACTCTTTCCCTCACCCTCAGGACTCCCAAAAAATAACGGGTCTTCTTTTAAGCCCTTTTTAGACCCTCTAAGTATGAAAATATTGTTGAGCGATCTTGTGGACTTTCACGCTCATTAAACTAAAATTTGAAGTTACGTCTGTCTGGCAGTAGTTTACCCCTTTTTTGGTTCAGACGGTCAACTGTACGAACAAAGGTATACTCTATGGAACTTCAGTTCTTTAGAAGAGTACTCTTAGGTATAATTTTATCACTTTTTCGGGCCTGAGGGACTAAACTTACGAAGAAGGAACCCCACGAAGTCCATATTTAAGCTCTTTTCAGACTCCCTAAAATTGAAAAGATCGCCAAGTGACCTTATTCTTTCACACTCGTTAAAATGTTCCAGAAGAACATTCCTGACGAAGTCCATAGTTAAGCTTTTTTCAGACTCCTTAAAAATGAAAAAATGGCCAAGTGATATTGTCTTTATCACACTCGTTAAAATGGTTTTGAATAGATGTCTTGTTGGTGCTAGTTTACCCCTTTTTCGAACCAACTAGACTACCTTCGAAAAAGGTACCCCAATGGAGTCTCCTTTTATGTTTTTCCAGACTCTCTAAATATGAAAAACCATCGAGCTTACCTTCTCTAGGCTCGTTAAACTTACATCAAAGGACATTACCATTGTGTGTTTTATTAACCGCGTTTGCATACCTTATACGCCAACCTTGTATCAGTTTGCTTCTGCGTCTTAACACCTTTGGCCCCTGAGGATTTTTCTCGAGTATCATTCTACTAGAACATCAGTCTTGTCCTTGTGCCTTAAACTTGTATGTTTGCAACACTCGTTCATCCATTGTAACATACTATTCCTTTATTCTTTTTCCAAAACTATTGAAAAAGACAAAAAAATCAAATATACCCCAAAAAGAGGAAGGGAAAAGTCTTTTCATTATTGGCAGCATAATGAGTCGCCCTTGGATAAAGCACATCTATCCATTTGTTCATCAGACTATGGGATGTAGTACGACTTTAGGAAGCATTTTAGAGTTGGGTACTCCACCATTTGGTTATCCTTCCAAACATATGGAGAGTTTGTGTTGCCTCATTCTTTGTAGACTTATGATTAATGCCATGTTGCCTGAGTCTCATCATTTGTCATGATATTATCCAAGGGAAGTTTTTCACCAAGCCTGAGTCGGCCCCTCTACAATATGTCTCTTGTCCTCATACCCGACCATCCTGAATGTCCAATCAAGTCCTTATTCGAAATCAATGAAGCCTTCAGTCTGATCATCAAGATTATTTAGTCCATGACCGACGAGTCGTCGAAGACCTCTGGGTAGTGCAGTCGTACAATCATATTACACTCATACCCAAGTTTTGAAGATTTTGAAGTTGTTTCTCGAGCTCTGAAGATCTCATCTCCAGCCATCAAGCCATATCAGATTCTAGAAGATGGATACTCTATATGTATATCTTTTCGATTTCGAGATGTAGCTCCACTATGTATTGTTCGTGGCTACTCTTTATATAACATGGATCTACAATGTATTTGATTGGTAGCCATGATTCTATTTTATCCCGAGCATGGGTATGCCCTCCTCGGTGATACATTTGTTATTTTGCAGACGGCGCCTCCTAGTTCATGATCCTTGGGCTCAATCGTTCGGCACATCAGTAAGGATTGGTAATGTATTTCAGCCATCAGATGCTCTTCTGACCTCACACATTAGGGGGGCATCTGTTACAACCCTAAATTTCACCTCAGATGCTTACTTGGCATCAGGCCATCTCATATCCCTTCTTTGCCAAAGCATTGTTGAACAACGCTTTTAAAAACCTCTTTTTTAAAGGCCGACGCGCCATACTCCATTACTGCATGCATGTACACGCTGGCTGACCTAAGACAACCCGCGTGGACTGACATAACAACGAAAAAAGAAAAGTTACCGACGGAATAGAAAAGCTATGGGTGAGTTAACTAAAAATCCCGGCCATGCATGGCCGAGGGTTCGTCCAAATACCTAGCTCCTTCTAGCTTATAAAAGGACGGGTAGGGGTCCCATTTGGAGAGAGGAAAAATATAGCAAAGAAACTCTGCCCATTTGTGTATTCCCATTTTCCCAACCCTTTAGCCTTCCTTGTGCCAAAGGAGATACAAAGCAAAGCAGTTGGAGGACAATTGAAGAGGAGCCCAGGATCAGGTTCGCGGAGCGGTGGTCGGTCTTGACTTTTTGTAAGTTGACTCATTCAAAGTCATAAAGAAAGTGCTTTTCCCGTCCCAATTCATGAGTTATTCATAGTTTGCTAAGTACATATTTGAATTTCTAACCTGTTAGTCTATAGGTAATATGCATGTGTAGTTGTTTATTGTCTTGTACGTAGGTCAGCATTTGAAAGGAGAACTGTGAACAAGTAATCAAGTACGACAAGGGATCGACATCAAACACCTGAAGCGAGGTAGGTTGATCTAGCCATGCATGTACTAAAAAGAAATGGGATTTAAGTTTGGGGACAAAGGTAGAAAGTAGATTTTTCTATAGGTCATATCTGCATGCAAAGTCTAACCCTATTTGCTAGTCCGTAAGGAGATTTCCCTCACAATAGTAAGAATTTTTTTTTTTTTTTACATGATTTAACAATGAATTTAATCTTGGAACAACTTACGCAGATCCTAGCAAAAGTCGGGATCTCCTCTTCTCTGGAAGAGGAGATCTTGACAGCGTCCGAAAGCTTATTCACTCCTCCTGAGACAAACAAAGAATTAGCATACGAAGAACCTTGCATATTTAATGAAGAACCATTAGGCCTACAAGAGGTTGGGGAGGACAACGAGGAGCTGTAGCATGATCTGAGTAAGACAAATTACACCTATGAAATCTTGATCGAACGTTGGTTTCAAGAAAGTACTAGGTTAGATTCATTTAGTTTTTCTTTTTCTTTTTTTAATTTATAGTTTCAACTGCTAATTTCACACATTCATACATATTCCTGACTGTCAATTGTGAAAATGAAAGATAACATATTTTTATTATTGTTGCATGCATGGCTACATTGGCTATTTGATTACACGTAACTAATTTCTCATTTCTAATTCGCGTAGTGTAGGTAGGATTTTGTTTTCAAGTTTTTATTTTTTTTCGAATAAATATGCTCTCCTCTGCGCTTTATGCGATTGCGAGGATCAGAAAATAGGATGACTGATTGATTGATTTCAAGAATATCAATTAATTGACGAAAACAAAATTTCGCCTAATCTATTTTTCGTCTTCCATTTGCTCATAAATTTTTAATAAGCTTGCAAAATAATTTTTTATTTTATTCTTTATTTTGAAAACATAATAGAAAAAAAAAAAAAAAAAAGTTGTGCATGCTTCTGTTGCAAAGCAAAATGATATGGTCTACAATTGCAAGATAAGAGTTGCATTTTTCCACTATGAAACTCCAAGCTGAAATAGTGTTACAACCGCACTCTTCTTGTGTTCTTATCTCGCCATGTGTTTGTTCTCTCCCTTATCTGGTAGATGCCTGGAATGCAAACAACCAAAATATCATGAAGGCATAGAAACCACTACATAAGCTTGATCAAACAAATAAACAATTTGCAAATTCTAAATCTATTATACCAAGCCAAATATTTTCTAGATAACTACCTCTACCTCTGTGCCCAGTATTTGATGCTTTGTGGATGGGGTAAATTGTTTCCTTCACTCCTGCTTTGCTATGGGATCTTATACTTACTGTGTAGCTAGATCTGCTACTAGTCTTCAATATGAGCACATTTGTTGTATTCACTTTTTGATAAAAACAAAAAAAATGTCAAGCGGAAATCAATAGAGCGGAAGTCCAAGACCATAAGCATATAATTATGATACTCAAGAGGAATCTCAACATTCTATGCCTACGTGTGAGTTTTCTAAATAAATTTGTTAACACAAACCGAGAGAGGTCAGGGCGGTTACTTATTTTTAGCGATCTAGCAATGAATGAATATCATCTAACAGAGGTTGCTAGACTAAATCGCATTTTTGTTTGATTTTGTATTAACTTGATTTGCAACATATTCTTGCCAATATATATTTAACCATGATCCTTTATATATTTGGTTATTAGAATTTATTCAAGCTGCCCGCGTTTATACATATGGATTATCTGGCCATTTTGTTCTTTAATGAGGGTTGGCAATTAATGGAGTTTTTTTTTTTTTGGCTATATTATTTCCAGACTATCATCCTTCACGCTATATCTAAAATCAGGTTCCTGCACTCCCCCAAAAAATCAAAAACGATATCCCAATAGTAAATTTTGAGTGTATTTCTAACCAAAATCAGGGATTACGATTGGAATGGGTTACGTGTTGTCCATGTTTAGTTTGCTAGCTACACCAGAAGGAATAATATCCGATGGCTCTTGCTATTAATCCGGACGTGCTTGCTATCTCAAAGATTTGATTGTTTCAATAAGAAGGAATTATTTTTTTATTTTTATCACTTGAGCGTACTTATTAATTGAGAATTAATTTCAGGAGGAAATTTCTAACCATGTGCAATAGGTCGTGTACTTGGGTTTTTTTATATGCCAATGTTCTTTTTGTTGGGCTACCTCGAGGATGGCAGGGTGGAGCGACGGTTGTTTGTGTTTGGATTCTTGGGCAATTGGTTTTGATTGCCAACATTGGAGATGCAAAGGCTATCCTTGCAAGGTCAACTACTAATAATGATCAGAAGAGTTCAAAAAATTCCAATTTCACTTGGAAAGCTATTGTTGTAACCAGGGAATGCAACACTTGATCCATTATGGAAAGTATTGAGTAGTTGTATAAGTGAAATTGAACTGCGATTGAGAAATATTTTTGATTTCTCCATTGCATCAAGCAGGAATGCTGCAGCAACATCCATGGCATGACCTCTTCCTCCTAGTACACAAAGGGTTTTTTCATTTATAGAGGCATTTTTCGTTTTATGTGAGAAGTTACAACTAGGACCCACTGTTGTGCAGCATGATCCCGATGATGCTAGTGTGAGTGATGATGCTACACAATATAGAAGAGCAGTGGAAGGTATGACATTTGTAAAGTTTGTTGAAAAGAATCAACGGCTTCTGAATTCTTTTGTGTGGCAGAATCTAGGGTTATTAGAGAAGTCTCTTTCTCTTATGCACAAGACACCTCGTTTAATTGACTTTGACAACAAGCGATCATTTTTCCGCTCTCGGATTAGACAACAGAATGAGCAGCACAACTATAGTCCACTCTGTATTTGTGTTTGCCGAACATATGTCTTAGAATATTCTTACAATCAATTATAGATGCGCTCGGTAGATGACATTAAAGGGCACTTGACTGTGCAGTTTCAAGGAGAGGAGGGCATTGATGCTGGTGGTTTAATAATAGAATGGTACCAACTATTGTCCAGGGTGATATTTGACAAAGGAGCATTACTATTCACAACTGTTGGGAATCAGTCAACATAAAGCAATTTATCATCAAGAGCATGCCAGGATTCAGAAGGCTAGAGGTTATGTTGAAGAAAATGGACGCTTGTAGGGTCACCTTGAAGTATCTCATGCCTTTGGTGTTCACCAATTTAAAAAGATGATGTTGTCAACTAGAGTCTAAGCACAACCTACGATAGAATTTGCAAGAATTCTATCAGTGTCTACTAAAGATTGGGTGTGAAATAGATATTCAAAAATATGCGCCAACATGCTGCAAAGAACCATGCCTGGATCTAGTATGGTTAAGGCAAGATTAGTTATCACCGAGACTAGACCTTATACAAAAGATTGGTTCGCATGGGAACATGCATTTTTTCTTATAGATATTATCTGCTGCTGTGCAATCATTTTTCCAATAGTTTGGTCGATCAAGAATCTCCGTGAAGCATCCAAGACTGATGGAAAGGAATCTAGGAACTTGGAAAAATTGAACCTTTTCAGGCAATTTTACATTGTTGTTGTCAGCTATTTATATTTTACCTGAATCGTAGTTTACGCGCTCATAACAATCACAACCTACAAGTACAAGTGGGTGAGCAATGGTGTAGAAGAGGCTGTAAGTCTTGCCTTCTATATATTCACACTTTTTGTGGGGGATGATGCTCCTCGTGTAGTTTTGTCCTAGTATTATTGGTATACCAAGGCACACGGGCATCATGGATGGTATGGGGCAGAAGGCTGCATATGTTAGTGATGAAGATTATATCTCAATCGAAATTTGTTGTTGTTGCTCCCACTTCCTCTCCATCTCCTATTGTCAGATTCTAGGCAGAACATTGTGCTATATTTACGCAACTCCTTCATGCCTACCATGTATGTTGCCATTCAAGAAGTGCTTTCTTTATATGTAAGTGGGCATACAACTGGTATTGTACTGGACTCTGGTGATGGTGTGACACATATTGTCCCAATTTATGAGGGATATGCTTTGTCTCTTTCCATACTCAGACTGAACCTTTCCAGGCGTGATCTGACTAATTCATTGATGAAGATTTTTACTGAGTGTGGGTACTCTTTTACGATCTTTTTTGACAACTACAGAACGTGAGATAGTACGAGATGTGAAGGAGAAGTTAGCATATGTTGCCTTTGACTATGAGAAGGAACTGGAAAATGCAAAAACAAGTTTGTCTATAGAGAAAAGCTATGAACCTCCCGACGGTCAGGTGATAACAATCGGTGTTGAGCGGTTCAGAAACAACTTTCCTCTACAAAATGGTAAAGAGCATCATTCATGGTGTCATGCTGGCGTAGGTATAGAAAGTCTACAGCTATTGTTTGTTTTGTTTTATAATAAAAAATGATTGTTTTCTTGTATTTGTTTTTAATTTTCTCTCTTTTGTTTGTTTGATTTTAAAAAGATTATAATAACAAAACAAAAAATGCTTTGTTTTATTATAAAAATTAGTTTTAAAGAATTTCATTTTATCTTCCTTGTTTTATTATAAAAATATAAAACCATCATAAAAAAAAAAAAAATTGTTTAAGAGATTATAATAATAAAAAATAATAATAAAACGATTTGTTTTATTAGTTTTAAAGAATTTCATTTTTATCTGTGTTAAAAATATAAAACCATCGTAAAAAGAAAATTTATGTCAAACATAAAAATTTAAAATAATAATAATAATTTTATGATTTTACGCTAAGAAAGCAATCAACGATGAAACAAACGCTTACGCAACGACCACGACAAGAGGTATAAAACACATTTTTTTTACTTTGTCGCATTTGTCCTTCTTTCTGCATGTTATATTTTCAAATATCTCACAATTTTTCATGCATGTTTTGTTCTAAGTTTTTTTCAGGAGCGCGGTCAATTGCATCTTGCTGCTGAAGTGATTTTCAAAAATCACAAAAAAATTTGAAAAATGACATGCTTTCTTGACTGCTTGAAGGAGTTGTTACTCATCCTAAACATCATGACGTTTGTTGTTACACAATGACCATTCATCAACCCATTTTGTTTCATGCATTCTTTCTTCCGAGTTCTCCTTCAAAGAAGATTGGTCATCCCTGTGTTGAAGCCCATCTTCCATTTCCTTATCCTTCATGACTTCACACACCTATATTTCTGAGTCACATACATCTCTTTAGCTCTTTCAGTTTAGTTTTCCTTGTCAATAAAACTATGCATCTCCCTTTCCATCACTACATTGCCTTGCCATAAACAATGTTACTACTAAGATATTTTCATTTATAGTCCTACCACTCTTTTCTTCAGAACTCACATTGACTAATGTGGGATTCCTTAAGGCCTACCTTTCAACAAGTCTTGCCCCATCAACCTCAACACCTTATCTGGGATATAGAATAGAGTCCATTTTGAGTACCTGGAGGCTTGCATGCCTTAATGGAAAGTTCTCTCGCTGACAATCATGGGAATACATCAATGTCCCTTGATCATCAAATCTTGCAAGTGGCTCAACATCAACTCATTCATTTTCACTTCGCAAGATGTACTCGGGTACCTTGGCACTCATTGACATCAATGATGAGTTTCCTCACATTGGTTAATGACATTCATCATTGGTCGTTAATCCAATGACTTATTTTCATGCTCGACATCGAAACATTCATTCGCATGATTAGAATTGTACCATCAAGTTTAGCAGAGCAGGTGAAGACTATACATTTTTCATGACTATATCAGCAGTTACAGCATCATGACTTTATCCATATGAGAGTACCACAGTTCCACTTTCATACTTTCTCTTTTCCATGATTCATTCAGCAGCATTTCAGATTCCTCCACTTCACATTCTCTGATCCAGCAGACAGCAGTCGCAGCTACAACAACAGTCACTTTTCACATGATCCTGCAGCAGTAACATCTTCCCTGCTCTAGCAGTCGCATCAGCCATATTCCTATTGCATATTTCATCAACATTTTGGGTAAGTGGAGGTATGTTATTTTCTAAACTTTAATCATGTAATTCCTCAACTGCTAGCAATGAATAATTTGGAAAATTCCCTCATTCAGTTCCCTTTCCTTTTCACTTCTATGACTTATGCCACGTTGCATGAGGACATGCAACAAGTTAAGTTGGGGGGTAGGGGACTTTATTCACTGTCATCACTCCATTTTTCCACGACCATCATTCCATTTTTTTCATCTCATTTACCATTTATGATCATTTCTTTTCCAACATTTCTTTTCCAATGATACTTTGTTGCACTTTGCTTCATAAGCATTGTTATACATATTGGCATGATTCACAAATATACAAAAAAAAGGGGCTTTATTATACTCAGTGATGTTTCCTTATGCACATTGATAGCATATGTTTTCCAATAAGAATATGGGCAAATCATTATCATAACAACAAGAAAACAAATAACGAAATGAATGTTGTAAAACAAGAAACGACATTCTTTATATTCATGGTTGTCACACAAGAACCAACCATAAGAAAATGACAGTTGTTACTCATGTAAATCCCATCCTGGGAAACATTCATTATCATCACTCAAAGCCAACATTCAGATGCCAAAATTTCTTAAGGAGATCCACGCATGGTTTCATGAGGACATGCAACAAGTTAAGTTGGGGGGCATGTTGGGGCTCAAAAATGTCCTATTTTTATCCACCTTGCCCTTCATTATTCTTCACATTTCATTACCCCATTAACCTTTCACGATATCATTTCCATAAATATACTTGGGTTTCACCTTATTGTTCTCCACTTTATTCATTTTAGTATTTAAAAGGAATTTGTTATTAAATGTTAGAAAATCAACATGTTTTCATATATATCTCAAATATGTGTGAGCTTTGTAATGTGTAGGAATATGAGAAGGATTAATTCAAAAGGACTTCTCGAATATTTCCTCCACCATTTCAATATTTGAGGAGATAAGTCAATCCCATTACAAGGAGAATATCATGGATATTTGGTTAGAATATCTTATCCAAGATATATGAGAGATATGTGTGAGGATTTGAAGGGATTATATTTTTTAATAATGGGAAATAGGTTGAGAGAAAAGTGGATTTGTAATAATGAGATGGTTATCTTATCTTCAAGGATCTCATGTATAAAAGAGAGTGCTCTCTCTTCATGAGGATTCAAGTATAATAGGAATTAGAGGATTCAATTAATTAGAATCAGAGTATCCATTAATGGTAGTTATTAGGATTCGAAAGAGAAAGGGATTCTTAGCTTTGATTCATGGTTTTGGTTTTCATGCTTTCATTATTCTGTTAGGAAGATTGATTTGATTATTTAATGTAAGATTGCTTCATTGGTGAGAGCTCTCATATGTTGTTATGCCATTCAACTCTTCACTTGTTGTATCTTCTCTTCCTTCATGTAGTTCTCCATTTCTAGATTAATTTCCTTCACACAATTTCCCATTCCTCGATTCATTTTATTTACGCAACTAGATTAATTCAATTCCAAGTCGTGTGTTAGATCAATGATTCAATTTCAGTCATGTGTTAGATTGATGATTCAATTTCAGTCATGTGTTAGATTAATGATTCTATTCCAGTCATGTGTTAGATTAATGATTCAATTTCAATCATAGCTTAAACATTCGATTATATTAGTATTGGTTCAATCTTGCATATACTTTTTGTGTGCTTCGTCAGTTTATAAACCTTGGGTTGACAAATTAGATAGTTCGACAAGTACTACAACTCAGTTAATACAACATTAGTTCAACCCAATATAATGACTGGCGTTCCCTTGTCACGATTGTTGTTCCTTTTGCTATTCATTTGAACGAAATGATTGTTGTTCCTTTTTTTAAGATTGTTGTCCCTTTGCAGGGGTTGCATCTCTAGAGGATGGGTATTGAAAATGGAAGGTAAGAACCTACGTAGGCGACAAGTAAAATGCTTGCACTATCACCTACCTTTGGATGATGCATAGAGGTTATATTTTAAGACATCTTTAGATCCCAACAAATATTTAGATATACCCTTAGAATTAGATCTCCCAATTGAGGACTTAGATCAATTTATTTCATGGGAGCATCCTCTTGTAAATAATAATTTTTTTCTCTATCCTTCCATATTCTTCTATCTCATCTCCTCTAACAACAAGGATGATACCACTTCATCAAACTTCAAGGCAGTTGTATTACTATCTATGACCACAACCTGACTATCCCACGATTTTGGTAAAGGGCATAGTAAACTGATACACTTATCTTCATCTGAAATTTTAATCTCAACAGATACTAAATGACTTACCACAGTATTGAAGGCATTCAAATGCTCTACCACTGAGTCTCCATCTCTCATCCTTAGGTTATACAACTTCTTTCTCAGGAATAATTTATTTACTAGGGACTTAGACTGATACAACTTACCCAACTTAATCCATAAATCCTTGGTTGTAGCTTCCTCTAATACATTTAGTAATATTGAATCTCAGAGACACAGTCGGATTGTGCTCTTCACCTTCTGATCCAAATTTTTATAGTCATATGTTGAAGTTCTTATAGGTGCAGTACCTGGATCCACCACAATCTACTAATCTTTGTCCACCAACAGATATTCCATCTTGATCTTCCACAGCTCAAAATGTTTCCCATTAAACTTCTCGATCTCCATTTTTGAATTACTCGCCATTTCTCTTCACCTAAAGAATAAATACAGCAAATATCCCATTGTAACAAGGATTATCACATTCCCGAGCCAAACCCTTGACCACAATGTAGATTTTAACCTTGTGCAACTATTTACTACAAACATATTTTCAGTAAAAGAACAAGAAAGATACAATGGAAAATAACACATATTACACAAATATTTTTCCCCTGGAAACCCAAAATGGGAAAAACAACATATTCTATATCCATTCACTTCATACATATGGCATTCTTTGATCAATTTGTCGATATACTTGGAATTGAGTATGAAGATGTTTACATGAGATTTTTTATACAAAATTTTGAGGGTCAAGTCAGAACTTGGTTTAGGGGACTTCCTGCAGATTCCATAACAACTTATGATGAATTAGAAATTGCTTTCTTAAGACAGTGAGGTTAGAAAAAGGACCATCTATATTATTTGACTAAATTTGGTTCTTTAAAAAAGAATCCTTCTTAAATAGTTTCTGAATTTATTCAAATATTTAATAATCTTTATAGTAATATCCCAACCGAAGTTAAGCCATCCCAGCCAACTGCAAAATTTACTTTTGCAGGGGAATTTGACTCTGATTTTGCATTACTTTTGAGGGAGAGAAGACATACAACATTAGCTGGGATGCAAGATGATGCTATTTAAATAGAATCTAATATGATTCCATCATGAAAACTAAAAACAAAGGTTGAAGTTGGAATTAGGGAACCTATAAAGTTTAGGGAACAAGGAGGACCTTCAGGTTCAGTGAAGAATGCACAAGAAAAAATAATAGAGGAAATGGCTAAGCTAATTAAAGAATTCTCCAATAAATTATCCAAGATAGAGATGGAGAAATCCAAACCTGACCCTTATGTTAGGAATCCAAATCAATTCAGAAGAAACCTCAATACAAATCCTCAAATTCAACAGAGACCACTTAAGAACGAGGATAAAAAAATTCAAGATCCTTTCAAAACTGAGAATTTAATACAAGGAGATGAAGTACAAGAATATGAAGAATTAGATGAGGAAATGAATTTGCTAAGTGATGATGGTAGTGAATCTCATCTAACCCAACAAGGCTATGAACAATATTTATATTTTGGACAACTAATTGATGCGGAAAATATTAATAATTTTGATGAGCCTACCTCGTAATACAAATTTCTCATTGATTCAATATTGGTCGAGTTACATAATAAATATGATTTAAGGCCAAGAGATAAAATCATTGCTACAAGTCAACCAAAAAAGGTTTTATTATGAAATAAAGGAAATGCAGTTGTAGTCTTAAAACCATCAACCGAAACATCAGTAGTTCAAACAAAACAGGTTGAAACTAAAAAAAACACAAGCTAAAACATTGGAGAAGAAAGAAGAAGAAATGCAGATTAAAGAATAAGAAAAACTAGTTAGTGGTTTTAATCTGGAAAATGAACTTAAACAAATTAAGATTCGCACCTTTCACAAAACTCGCTAAGAATACGTTATATAAGAGAAAAAATTCAAAATTCATAAATTTTCTAGATTCAGAGAGTCAGGATGATGTTATCAATCTGCAGGATGAGCATCCAACAATCATTTTTGGGCCTCATATTGAAAATGACAAAGATTTTGTGGATCCCTTTTATATCACTCTTATTGTACACAATCATTTTCTACATAATTGTATGTTAGAATCAAGTGCTTCACACAATCTAATGCCAAAGGTAATAATGGATAAATTGGGCTTGAAAATTACCCGACCTTATAAAGGCCTATATTTTTTTATTATAGGAAAGTTAAGTGTTTGGGTATGGCAAAGGATTTAGTTGTAAATTTGGCCCAAATCCTAGTCAAAATTGTTCTTATGGATGTGGTAGTAGATAATTTACCTGCAAAGTATGGCATGATTTTATCAAGATCTTGGGGTGCTAAGCTAGGAGGATCAATACAGTTAGATATGATGTATCCCATGATTCCTATTTTTGGTGGGCAATTTACAAGATTGTATAGAGAGACAAGACTGGTTTATATAGTTAGTGATCCACAAAATCCTAATAATTATCCAGTCTATGTTGTCGATCAAGACTTAGGAAATTGTATATTATCTATTGATGATTATTTGGAAACTTGTACAAATAATGAGAATGAGAAAGTTAAAACTCCTAAGGAAAACATAAATATTAGAGAAGGAATGTGTAAAATGTATTTCAATGGCACCTCTTTGTGGGAAGGAGTAGGAGATGGAGTATTATTTGTGGAACCGAATGCTGAGTATTACATTCCGTTTAATTATAGATTTCGTTTTGATATTGGTTATACAAATAATGTATATGAATATGAAGCTTTGATTTTAGGATTAGAAGCTGCTAGAAAACTCAAAATTCAACACTTGATAGTGTATGGGGATGTTGAGCTTATCGTTAAATAGTTAAGACAAAAATATCAATCTAAAATCCCATAATGAGATCCTACTGAAACTGTGCATTGGATTTGATCGAATTTATTTTCATATATTTTAACATTCATGTTATTCCAATATTTCATAATCAACAAGTTGATTCGTTGGCTAAAGTTGCAAGTTCTTTAATAACACAGGTTGTTTTGAAATTGAAGTATCATATTGAGATAAGACATAAACCTTCAATACCTGATAATGTTCACTATTGGAAAATATTTGAGGATGATGAACAGATAAAGAAATTTCTTGAAATAGTGGATGAATTTTCTGAAAGACATATTGATCAAGAAAATCAAAATGATCCATATTGGATTATGCACGAAGGAGAAACTAAACAGAAGTTTAAATACAAAATTGCAAATCATAAAATGCTTCTATTAAAAATAAATCAGATTCCAAAAGGCCTCATACCTTTAGAAATATCGTTTGATCAAAATGATATCCCTTTGAAATCTACTTTGCAGCCTCAACCAGAAGAGGTCAAATATTCTAATATTGGTTCTAATGAAATTCCAATTCTTGTAAAGTTGTCTAAATATCTTCCCATTGAACAGAAGAAAAAACATGTTGAATTTCTTAAGGAATATAAAGATGTTTTTGCATGGTCCTATGAAGATCTGAAAAAATATGATACTTCTATTATAGAACATAAGATTCCTTTAAAACTAGGTGTCAATACTTTAAAACAAAATCTTAGACAAATTAATCCTATTCTTTTGTCTGTAGTAAGAAAGGGAGGTCAAGAAACTTCTTGATGCAAAAATTAGTGTGCCTCTTAGATACTCTGAATGGGTAGCTAATTTGGTTCCAATTAGAAAGAAATATGGGGAGATAAGATTATGTGTACATTTTAGAAATCTAAATCGATCTTCATTAAAATATAATTACCCTCTTCCTAAAATGGATCATATTCTTGAAAGGGTAGTTGGGGAAAATATAATTTCTATGATTGATGGTTTTTCAGGGTATAATCAAATAGTTGTCCATGAGGATGATAAAGAAAAAACTGCATTTACTAATCCATGGGGAACTTTTATGTATGATAAAAAAAAAAATTGGTTGGATGAATGTAGGTGCAAATTTTCAAAGAGCCATGGATATATCTTTTGTTGGTGAGAGACAAATTTGTTGTTATTTATTTGGATGATCTTATATTTTTTTTCAATTCTGATGCAGAACATTTGAAACACCTCAGACAAACTTTTAATAAATGTATAAAATTTGGTTTGTCTCTAACTCCCAAGAAATCCAATTTTTCAATGCAAGGAGGTCATTAGGTCATATTGGTTCAAAATATGGGATTAAATTTGATCCAAAAAGAGTTTAATCCATTTATAAGATTAATATACCAAGAAACAAAAAAGAAATCCAGTCATTCTTAGGAAGAATCAATTTCTTGAGAAGATTTATTCCAAATTTTGTTGAAATTATTAAATTGATCAAAGATATGTTGAAGAAATATAACGAGGTGAAATGGACAACGAAATCTAAGATATATTTTCAACAAGTCAAAAAATCCATAAGAGAAGCACCAATGCTAGTAAGTCCAAATTATTCAAAGAAATTTTTAATCTTTTCTTTTGCATCCGAACATACAATTGGTCCGAACATACAATTGGAGCAGTGCTTTTATAGAAAAACAATGATGGATTTGAACAACCTATTTACTTTTTTAGTAAAAGCCTCAGAGATGCAAAGTTGAAATATGATATTTTAGAAAAATAGGCTTATGCTATGGTTAAATCACTCAAATATTTCATGACATATGTATTGCATTCCAAAGTGATAGAATATGTACCCACCAATACAGTCAAAGACATGTTAATTAAGCCTGATAGTGATGACAAAAGAGGCAAATGGTTCGCAAAAATTCAAGAATATGATCTGGAAATCAAGCCAACAAAATTAGTAAAAGGATAGGGTTTGGAAAAATTGCTTGCTGAATCAAATCTTAAAGATCTTGGAATAAATCACTTTGATCTTGAAAATCCTCTACCAAATATTGAAGAACTTGATGATCAAGTGCCAAAAAATCAAGTAGATGAAAAATTTTCTTCCTCCCCTTGGTATAAAAGCATAGTCTCATACCTTCTCACTCTTCAATGCCTTACTAATATGACCCCTGCAAAGACAAGAATGTTAAAATTACAGGCAATTAAATATTACATTGTTGATGGTAAGTTATATTGGAAAGATCATTTAGGTTTATTATGAAGTTGCGTGACAGAGTTTGAAACATAATATTTTATTTAATAATTTCACAAAGGAATATGTGGAGGACACCATCCATGGAGAGAAACAACATATAAGATCCTAAGGCTAGGATATTATTGGGAAAACCTGTTCACTGATCTAAATGCAAGGGTTAGAGCTTGCGGAAAATGCCAACTCTTTGCTGGAAAGAAAAACCTTCCTGCCTTACCTTTAGTCCCTATAAAACCTAAAGCTCCTTTCCAACAATGGGGCCTAGATTTCAATGGAGATATTCATCCCCAATCTAGTGCCCAACATAAATGGATCTTAACTTCCACTGATTATTTTTCTAAGTGGGTAGAAGCTATTCCAGTGAGGAATGCTACAGACTTAGTGGTACTAAATTTATTGGAAGAAAATATTTTAGCAAGATTTGTTTGTCCAAGAAAAATAATCACAAATAATGCACAAGATTTTAAATCTATTGCTATGATAAAATTTTGTCAGAAATATAATATTACTTTGGGTCATTCTACAGCCTATTATCCTCAAGGGAATGGACTAGAAGAATCTTCTAACAAAAGTTTGATGAGGATAATTAATAAAGTTATGACATAGAATAAAAAAATATTAGCATATACATTTAAAATATGCTCTATGGACAAACAGAATCAACACCAAGAAATCAATAGGTATGTCACATTTTCAATTGGTTTATGACACAGATGTTATTTTACCTATTAATCTTTCTCTTCCTGTGATGAAATTATGGTAGGATGCTAGTGAAGAACCAAATGATTTGACAAGAAGGATCCATCAAATAATTGAGGTCCAACAGAATAGGGAAGAAGTTGATGAAAAACTTCAAAAGTATCAAGCCAAAATGAAGGCTATCTTTGATAAGAAAGCCAAAGATAGAGAATGTATTCCTGGAGATTTAGTTCTAAAGTGGGAAGCTAGAAGAGAGGATGTTGGAAAACATGGCAAATTTGATCATCTATGGTTTAGTCCTTTCAATATTGCAATGGCTGAAAGGATAAATTCCTTCTCTCTTGAAAATCTAAATGGAGATATTCTTGATGCCCCGATCAATGGGTGTTACTTAAAGCATTTCATTCAGTAGTTTAGTTTTTCATTTTAGTTTTATTTTCTATTGTAGATAACGGTGTGTATTGGATTTACATTGGCATTTAATTTTAATTTTCTATTATTTTAAACATTAATTGGTTTAAGGACTCATCATTGATGATTTATAATCCAATTAAGGATATTTGAGTGTTTATGGTTTCTTGAAAAAAGTTTAAGTAAATTTATTCAGAAAATGATCTTTTTCGGTTAAAAAAAAAACAAGTTCTCTTTGAATCATGAATCATTTTTTTCTTTTCAGTGAATAAAATAATAGTTTCTTTTGACAAAAGTAGTTGAATATTTCATTAGAAAAAGTAGAGCTGTGAAAAATCATTATAGTCTTGGATACAAAATTACAGAGATTCTAAGTCCAAAACTGGAAGAATTTTGTATAATAACTTCCTACATCCCTGTAGCTTAATTCTTCACAAGTTTTTCAAATTTATAACTATAGGAAACAAATATAAAAAGGACATGGTATCCTATCATTGGATACTTATGGGGATTGTATCTTCTACATTCTTTGTTTCCATTGCTTTCGCTGGATTTCCCAAATGTTGAAACTTTGCATTCGCTCGGAGCCCCAATTGTTGAACCTCTTCAATTTTTGGATTCTTTGTTTCTTGACCTGGAATGAGACGAGTTGAAGGAGAATGGTCCCTAGGAGAGGGGGATGATTTTATTGAAGCTCTGGATTCAACTGATTCTGCAGGAACAAAGATTGTTTTTTTTTTCCTTTGGAGTTGTCTTAACTATTAGCGATAGGAGATTATATTGTTTGTATTCTGACTTACAACTCTCATTACCATTGCCATTTCTTCACGATGTCACAATTATTGTTTCTGAAGACGTTGTTGAAGTTGATCGTTCAAATTTCGAAGCTCTCAAATTATTTATGTCTTCTCCTGAACCTACTCCTGAAGGATATGAATTTCACAGTTGAAGCATTCCCAATTATCATGGTTGTGTCTCATATTTATCTTTTCTATTGGACTCTCTGGAACAGTGTGATGAATAGGCTTGATTATTCTTAAACTCCAAAGTAAATATGGTAAATACTTCTCCCTTTATTTCCTTACCATTTTGTTGAGTATGTAAGGCCTTTTCACAATAGATACAAGGGATAATTCCCACGAATTGAAGGATAACTTCATTATTGGATGAGAAGACTAGAGAGGTGGAGAAGAGGGAATTTGTAACATCATCATCATTGGGTCTGTGATCATCACTGGTATGAAACAGAGAGGATAATCATGAGAATAATGTTGAAAGGTAAGAACATTGTTGCGAGATAGATTCAGGAGAGAGTTCGTATTTGACAGAGATAATCGTGTGAAGTATATTTTGTCCATCATAGCTAATGAGAACTTCCCTTGCACCTACCACCCCTAGCATTAGTGTTACTAACAAACAATTTTTTTCTTTCTTATTTAATCATATCAATTTTTATAGAAATGATAAACTTAGCCAATATTAGAAAATTAAAACATGTTATATTAACAAGTCTAGCAAAGATCTTATACATTTCTTGATTCTAATTGAAAGGTATATCTAGGCTAATCCTAGTAAATTTAGCTTTAATATTAGATTATAGCTAGTGATTTTACTGAAGGTTAATCCCTAAAACTAAATATTTTTAGATATAACTTACCTATAGGTGAAGGTATACCTAGAATTGAAAGAAAAATAATCTCATAGCATTCTAAAACTGTAGACAAACCAACTTTACATTAGATAAAAAATGGATGTCATCCCTTGTATCTTAGATACATTGAATTCCCCCACTTCAAAGTAATAAAATTAAATTAGATGGTGAAATAAAATTGATAAAACGATTTCCCCATCTTGTCAAAAAAGAGATGATGAAAAGAAATTCATACAATGATTGCCCTCATCTCAATCAAATGAAAACATGCATTTTTTGAAGTGGTGAAAGGAAATTCAATATGGGGGTATATAGATAAATTCACCATGGTACTGAATAGGCCTGCTGGCAGTGAAACAATATCTATGATGTCTTTAAGGTTGTCTTACATATCTTCATCACATACTATGTTATTTAGTTCTTATTCAATGATACTTATGTCCTGATCCAATTAGGTTTCCTTAATGAAATCCACATAGTATCTTTATAAACTTGAGATAAAACTAAGTTATTAAAATTATGATATTCTAGTTAAATTTAGCTTGATTATCCTGGATAATTCTTGGGTAAATTTAAAAAAAAAAAAAGGAGAAATTTTTTATTAACTTGATTTGAGATTTATCACTAAGCATGTTCTAAATTTCTATATATGGTTATTTTTGTTACTTCTATATATGATTAAATCTCTAAAGGAAAGAAAGTATTTAGTTCAATTAAAAAATAAATAATGACTCCATTTACCCAATAAAGGCACTCGGTCTACTGTTCTTTAGTGCCTTGTAGGGAGCCACAATACCCAGTTGGAGCCTATGTTAGAACATAAGTCAAAATTTGGAATAAAAATTCAAATTTTGAATCCTTTCTTAAATTATTCCTGATTTTGTTGTTAATCAATAAAACTTCACTTTAGTATTTCTATTTTATACACTAATAAAATTCTTTGTTATGCTTTGACAAGGCAGATCAATCCTAAGTAGTCAAACCCGATTCTTATCAACATCAACGATTCATGGGATTTCGAGATTTAAAGCTGTGAAATGTTTAATAAAAGTATAATTCCCATTTGAATTTCCACTTCCAGACTTCACGCTTCGACTTTCTAAGCTTAAATGTTTAAAGGTCCTCTTAACCCTGAAGTCATGAAGCTCCATAGTCCCAAAGTTCCGGAATATTTCTTTATAAACTAATGTACTCAGCTGACGTGTCCTATGCCACCTGAAATTTTTACACATGGCACTTATTTTGGGCATTTTTGACACATAATTTGCACATTTCAAGATGAAATTTGTCGCCTGTGTTATCATGACACATCATCATATGTGACATCATCTTGTGACATCACTCCGGGAGACTATCCTTCGAAATATCAAATTATCAATGAATCTAAGAAGTGTCGAAGTGTCGAATATTAAAGGTTTAGTAATGATTTATTAATCTCAATTAAGGGTAAGTAATCACTTCTCGACTCTATCCTTCGGGATAATTTTAACATTTTCTATTTCAATAGTCCCAAATTCCCAAAGTCTTGAAGCGTTGAAGGCTTAAAAAGGAAAAGCAATGGTTAACTAAGTAAATCTTCATTAAAGATAATTAATCATTCTATGACTTCGACCTTTGGGACATGTTTAACATTCTCTATTCAAATCCCCGAACGTTGAAGTGTTGAAATACTTACCTTCACTAATCATGATTATTAATGTAAATTAAATATGATTAGTGTGAAATATTTGAATAAAGTTTGTTGTCGTTCGGTAATAAATTGGCCAACTTTTAGCATGATTAGCCTGTTATTTGGATGCAAAGTGTTAAATGTAGAATTAATTAGTGTCTTAATTATGATTTTATAAAATATTTGAACTCTATATCATTTCTGTATTCACATTCAGAATTCTATCACGCCTCTGCATTCACATTCACAAAGTTTTTTTTTCCTCACAAGGGTGAATATCATCGGAAAGAAGTCATGGAACCTCACAGGGGAGAAACAAAGTAGGTCTAAGATCAATCTGTAGAGGAACCAAACCTTAATTTTGAACTATATTCGGATACTACTTTTTTGTTTAACAAGAAGCATCAAATCTTAGGTGCGGGTTTACGAAATCCTCTAGAAAGAGCAATCCACAATTTTTGATGATGTAAGCGAGGAGGAAGATGTTATGAATACGAGAAAACTCAAGGAGGTGTCCAAGTCAAAGATTCATAAAGTTGCGGAAAGGATAAAATTATTTCCCTATACAGACATGAAATATTGGGCTCTGGAGCATGTGGATATACCAACTAGAACCATCTACATCCATCAAAGAACTACTTTTGTCTTGTTTCAACCTAAAGATATCCTAGTAATGTATAAATTGTCAAGTAATCCCAAATATGTTTACAATGGTGAATTTGTGAAGAATTTTGAGAAATATCAATGCACATATTATGACAGAAGTGTCCATGATATAGTTAAAACTTGGTGGGGAAATAATAACAAATTTAAAGCAGATAGTCATGGTATATATTCTACAACTTCCTATGATGCACATATTATGTACATAGCTATGATGCTTTGTAGACTGAATGGAAAGAAAATCCCTGGACATTTCACTATAGATTGGGTCCCTATTATTTATGAAGTTGTAGAAGGTTTTACTTTTGATTGAGGAAAATTGGTGTTTGATAACTTGGTCAAACAAATAGGGGTTATACAAGTCATAGTTCTAAAAGTGAATCAACTCCTTTTTATATGTAAACATATATTATGGGTGCTATCTGTTACAAAACCCCTTTCCCTTTGATGAATTGGAGTTGGATTCCAAAAACGTATGAACCAATACATATCTATCATTCCAAACTGTGGGAGGAAAATACAAAAGATCATTTTTATGAAATTTTCCATAATGTTATCATTCCAATTCATGAGGCTCTGTATGGAAACCTTCTCCCAGAATCTGTGAGAAAATCATGGGAAATTTAGGAACAATTGTAGGCTGGTATATCGAGGAGATATTTTCTTATATCAGAGTGTATGTTTGTTTCGCATCTCCTCATGCTTTACCAAAGTTTTTCCTAGATATGTTCATTTGCATGGAAGTGGTGTACCAAACAGTTTCTGCGAGAATAAAAAAAGAATTGAAGGCAGCACAGAAGAGGGTATGGACGACTTATCCCATACACGTTGGTGAATACTCATTATTAGATTTTGGACATGCCAAGGTTGAACCTTCAACCTTAGAAGATATTGTATAATTTTCTATTGAATTCAAAAGACATGACCCTCATAAGGTGGTTGAAAATCATCTGACATGGTTCAACATGAAAAAGTACTTTCATGAAGACTCTCCATTTGATGATATTTTCATAGGAGAAAATTTATATGATGAAGTTATATCCAGGATTCAAAATTTTCCTAACAAAGGAAAAACATATTTTCTTAATTTCCAAAAGCATAGGAGGAGTTATTTTCCAAAAATTTTACAAGTAGATAAAAGTATTACTCATAATGGTAATCCAACATCATAAGTGCTACCATCATCAAATCCAAAGCAACATGATTTTCCTGACGTCAAAACCAAGGAAGTTGAAAAATAACCAGAGACATCATCAAAGGATACAATAGTGAAGGAACCAACTCTACCAGGTAAGACCTTACAAGAAACATTGGCAATGTTTGAAGATTTTATGAGGCATGGACATATTTTCCCTCAGATGAATTCAAACATTGAAACTCATGTAAAGGATGTTACTTCTCAAGGGGAATATTTTGTGCTTGCATCCCCCATCCCATATTTAACTCCTCGTACATCAAGCTTTGAGATACATGGCACAGAGGTAGTAAAATTTGAATATCTCACTCCTATTGAGCCAGAAGAAATTCCTTCATCAAATTTCTTCTTTAGCAAAAAAAGGAAATCTATTGTGAAGAGAGAAATTCAAAAGAAAGGAGGTATAATCACCAAAAGGAAGAGGATCATATTTAATGGTCAGGGACAAAGTGACCTTGAATTTGAAAAATAGGTAGCCAACTCTTTAGGGTATTTTGAAACAACAAACTTGTGGTCTGTAGAAAATTTAAAAGAAAAGATTGATCAACAAAATATTTTAATTGAACAGTTGCAAAATGATTTGAAGCAAATAGAGGTAATTATTAGGGAAAGAGTTAATTATGAACCAGTTCAGGTCTGACAAAGTAATGAACAATAGATCAAACAGCTGGAGGAAAAACCAAGAACAGGTCTTTAGGATCAACAAATATTGAAAAATAATTTGTCCCAGAAAGAAGCATTACTTCTTCATTTAAAAGCTCAAATCAAAAAGGTTGAAAATGAAATGATTGATATTCCTTGTTTTAAGAAGAAATACCTGGAGGTTAACGATGGATTGAAGTTAGCCCAAGATACTTTCTGTGAAATTTTGTAAAGTATTCAGAAACAATATATTATCATCAATGATTCATTACAAATCATTGATGATAAAGAAAAAGATTTGGTCAATACAAAATATAAGTTTCAGGAACTGATGATGCGGAATCAAAATATAAATATACCAAGAATTACTCAATTTAAAGAGTTGGAATATTTAAAGAGAGAAATGGAAATAAATATCTAGGAAAACAACCTGGAAGAAAGTAAAAGATTGGCCAAAGAAGCAAAAGTAATATGTTTAAATTCCCTACTTGTTGTAGATGTAGAAATGGAGGACATTGACATTGGTGATGTTCATTAAATGATTGGAACTCTTAATGTAAATGAGAAAAGAGAAGAGTTGAAGAAGAGCATAGAAAAGGATAAAGTTGGCATTCAACAAATGACTCAAGTTACCTTGTAGAGTTTAAACCATTTCCCAGTTAAAAATAATTTACAATGTCAAATTACTTAGAAAGTTGGAGTCAAAGTTCAAAATAATATACCATTGGCACATTGGAAGGATTCTAAATTTGATTTAATTGTTAATACAGAGCCCCCCAAGTTCGTAGTTACATTATTAAATTTGCACACTCAATACAAGGACCAACAAAAAAACAGCTGCAATCTACGAGAAAAAAATGAAGAGATAATCCTTCAAACAACCAACAAGCGATGAAGTTTCCAGAAGAAAGATAGATGTTCAAATCTTTTGTAATATTTAGTTAGCCTAGTATTTAAAATATTTTCTTATATTTTTAGATCTAGAAGTGTGGAATTCTAATCAATTTTGGTTAAGACAAAATTGTATAAATAAATACATTTGAGATATGAGGAGGGATTTTTCTCCTTGATGTAAAGAGAGAATTTTTAATACAAATTCCTATAGGAAGACATAGATTCTACTTCTCATTTCTTTGAGTTATGTGTTTTCTATGTGTTCCAACTTTATCATAATTCATATTCTTCAGTCTGTGGTGTTTAAGGAATGAATGACTACAATTTAGTATTACATCTACCATGGTTCACTTAATTATATGTTTATTCAGGTATAGCTTTTCCTTTGTTTTATTGTAAGTGGAACAAGACATGTATCAATATAGATTCTCTCATCTTAATTCATACTTTAGACATATATTTCATGTTTCTTCTATTGCAAATAAGGTAAGATTTATCAGCATTAGATACCTTTCTTTGTTTGTCAATTTCTTCTTTTCATCTCTTGATTATTGATAAAAATTCAAAGGAAGAGATACTTCCTCTGTGTTTCTAAATTATTAGAGTATTTAAGTTTAGTTCCAAGTTGAAGGTAGAAAGGAACTATGAAAGAAAATATTATTAAATTTGGATGTCTGACATTGTTCTATGAGCCCAGAATAAATCTCAGGAACAACAGGGCTGGTGGAAATGGTGGTGGAGGTGGGTGACATATGGGTGCATCCATTGTGGATGGATGTGATGGAAGAGGTGGTGCAGATGGCTAGCATGCGGATGCATCTAGTGAGGATGCATGGAATAAGAAAGATGTTGGGGGTGGGAAGTGGTGGACCCCCACATGTCGTAAAAGTGATGGAAAATCCCTTGGCGTGAAGTAAGGTAACCCAGAAGAAAAATCCAAGTGCCTGGGGAGTGGACTAGTACTATAACAAGTGAATATGTCAATAGCTTTCATATATATTAATAATATTGTACTATTAGTACCAAATATTAAAATTCAACAACATAAATACAACAATTTGATATTTAAATGATGTTTAACTCTACACATGATACATGTGATGCAAGTGATTTTTCCATCCAGGTGGACATTCCTTGGCATCCCTTGGTCCCGCGACCTCTAGAAACACAAGAACATTACAAATTTCAGTATGTCATAAAATAAAGAAATGACTATGGTGAATTTATCAAATGTGACACATACATGTATATGGGGTATGCCAAATGAGCAGGCTATCTCTACTGCCACATCAATGGTGGAGACATGCATTGATGCATCCATGGGTGTAGAGGCTATGCTACATAGATGTAACAACTGCAAAACAACATACAATAAAATATCGATATAAATACACATAATACTATATAAATATATAATGATGAAGAACATAGAGATGGTTAAGATACTAACCTCCTCCATGAATCTCTGTTGTCCATTGGCGTCCATAGGCCTATAGCAGGTCTGCCTGAAACTGGAGCATCTGTGAGGTTCACATGGACGTCTTCTATGTCCATGTTCCCTCTCCTCACTCCACTCTATTGTATGGGGGGGGAGTTCTAACCCCTCTATCAATGTCACTGGTAGGCACCTCCTGCTAATATAGTGCAACAAAGTTATCATGTTGCACTATGCTCTAAGTCAATGATGATATAGCTAATTGTACCTACTACAAGCTCTATGTAACAGGAGGATGTTGGGAAGGGGAGGAAGGCCTTCACTTGGGGGGATGAGGACCTAACATGGGATTACACATAACATGTTATCAGTCCTATACAGACCCTCGACCCACCCCATGGAAGTCACCCATGTCGAAGTAGTGGACATGATGAACCAAAATAAATTCATCCCATAAGTTTTGCAAAAAATATAAAGGCACCTCCATGTTATTACAAGGAGGTTTATCAAATACCATGTACCACCTATCCATCTAGTTTTGAATCATTTGTGGGTGGATGCACCAGTCAATGCAAATGTGTTTCTTGTTCACAAGTTGTTCTTTTCTAATTTGATAATCCCTAAAAATAGACATCAATTTTTTTTTTTAGATACTCAAGTCTTTAACTCGGTTTCTATTGAATCTAGTGCTATAATACTCAAACATTATTTCCCTGTATTCATATATAGAAGTCAATTTCCCTTGGGCTCTTTCAATGGACCTCACAATGACGTCTATTGAAGTGGCCAAGGACTCTTTGTGTGGCTTCCTTGTGCCCAGTAATTGATTTACAAGTGTTCTTAATGTGGCCAACTCCTCATCAATTTGGATGTTTATGTTGGGTGGTTGTGGCAGGTTGGGGTTTTCCTTGCCTTGGTATGTTGGTTGGTGGTTTACATCATCTTCAGGTTCCATTTTATAATATATGTTGTAATTTAATAAGGCATGGCATGTAAATTAGTTTGGTTTTTTTAATTAAAATAGAAAATTACAAAAAACATCAACACATATTTTAAGAAAAAAAAATAATAATAATCTCATTTATTGTAAATTATCTACAATTATTTTTAAAAGGAAAATGTTAGGCAATGTAAGAGGTGTCTCTCTAAATTTTCTATATGATATTTCTCTATAAAATTACAAATTTCTATGATTTAGATTATTTTAGAATATATTAAATTAATTGAATAGAAGTAAAAATTACTAAATTGGGAGGAAAAGAAGAGAAATCAAGCATGCGTGGCTTGACTAGGACATGGTGGCAAGGTATTGACAGAGCTCCTCCACTCTATTTGCTCAATGAGGGTTAAAAAACAAGCGTGATGTGTGTAAATGGGCACAAATCACATCCATGGCCAGTTAAAAAAATTATATCAGACGAATGCATGTATGTTCCTCTTAGGAATGCACATGCATTGTTAAGAACATCCAGGTTTTCCTGTTGATGAACCTATGTGGAAATTTTAGTAGAGGTTCATGCTTTGCCAAACCTATAGCATTAGGAACACTTGCATGTTCCTAAGAACATGCACACATTCTTGCGAATGTGTGTTCCTGCTGACCCCCTTGCCACTTTTTCATCCACAAACTTTGTGCACACACCCATACCTATTGTATTTTAATACTTCTTAGGGTATTATGGTTAAGAAATGATGCAGAAAACCTATTTGTACTGTGAATGATTGAGTTAATGCAATGAAAAAGGTCTGGATGTTCAATTGGTTTCCCATTACATTTTTTTAGGGTGAATATGGTGTAAACTATGAATGTGCCATTGTTTTCTTTTTTCTTTTCTTAAGAATATGTTATCATTTCTTCTCTTCATAGGTTTATCATTTGTAAATTGTCTTCATTTGGTATTATAGCTACAATTTATTTAATTCTTTGAAGAGAAAGGGAATTTTTTTCCTACAATAAAAAAATTCCTAAGTGGCAGCTCCACATCGATAATTCTTGTGTGTGAAGGAAAATGAGGAGAACTTCAAGGGTAGATATAAAAATATTTAATGGACAAATCCTGAAGTTTTTAAAGCTTAAGATGGAATACCTTCTTTTGGATGGGTTATTGTGTCAGTAAAATTACCCACATGTATCACAAGAAAAGACTAGGAAAATATGGATAGGAAGGTGAAGACTGTTATGAGGAATAAATCTCTATGGTTTGGGGTAAGACCACAAAACATGGAATGACACCAAGAAATAAACTCAAATTTCAAGTATGCTAGATAAATGTAAATGCCAAAAAAATGAAGGCTAGAAGCATACCTCCTCTAGGAATTCATAGGAGACCACTGTTGAACTCACAATCCAATGCTTGATACCTACAACTTGTCCTCAACATTCAAGATACACAAGCATATGGAAAATATATGAAATTTAAGCATATAAAATAGCATAATTCATTAATAGATATATAAAATTCACCCATGGAAAATTATATAAAAATTTGCAACATATAATTGGATGGGAAATAAGTATTTCTATTAATTTAATTAGTAGGAGTACATAGGTGACCACCTCCTGTATCAGAAGCTCATTGAAACCGAGAAAATAAGTCCCTCCACCTAGGCCTTCACCACCTCAATCCTCCACAAGGAAAGCTCACAAGTTCTAGGAGTAATTGGGTTCCTCCTTCACAATATAGGGAGAGAGTGGGGGTTTAACATAAGGAGAGTTTAGACTTAAAGGACTAAGGGATGCAAACTCAATACGAGGTGAAATTTCTCCAGAGTGTATTTTCTCTCAACTTTTTTCTCTCCTTCAAGGATTGTATATGGCTCAATTTGTAGCCTCCAAAGGGAATTGAAGGGTCTAATCAGAGTGTCTCTAACATATGAAAGGCCAAGGGTCATGGATCCCATGAATTGGCATGGAAAAATTGAAATATTTTTAATTTTAAGCACAAAACCCAATGTACATGGGTTGTAATGGAGCAACCTGCATATACACAAGTTGTATAACTGTAGCCTACATATATGCACAAAAATTTAAATTTTTTACTTTTGATTGCACAAAATGGGGAAACTGAGTCTACAAAGGGAAAGGGAAGGCCATCAAAGCATTATTCATAGAGTGTGGAAAAATTTTCTATAACAAATAGTATGATCTCACTACACATTTCATATTCATTGTTGTTTAATGTATCAGTAAATCCAATACTAAGGAACTATGGGATAGATTACAAGATTTTTATAAGACAATGTCCCTAATAAACAAATTATTTCTTTAAAATACATTGTACCTTCTTAGGATGAAGGGTGTTGACTCCATGATAGAGAATATTAATTCTTAATTTATCACTATGATAAGCGACTTATCCAAATGATATTAAAATGTATGAAGAATATAAATGTATTACTCATTTATGTTTTTTCCAAATTCACGGGATAATCCTATTGTGGTCATTAATACTAAATCCACTTTAAACATCGAGGATGTAGTTGTAACCTTATTATGAAAATAAATGAGGTGAAAGTCCGTAGTGGTTTGAACCAATGATGCATTTTTTGCGAGAGGTCATCAACGAAATCAACATAACCCCCCTTGTTTAGAAGGTACTAAATTGGAAATGCTAAGGACATGGTTGAAATATGCATCACTCTCCAAAATAAGAATGGGATTGGTCGAATATTTCATTGGTTATGTCACTTCCTTATACTTTTCACTCTCCAAGAGAAGAGTGGGATCGACCGAAGATTGCATCGACATGACCACTTCCTCAACCATTGATTGAATAGGATGCAAGACAACATGGTCAAGAGATGTATCACCCACCCCAAAAAGAGTGGTGTCAGTCAAAGATTGCATCGACATGACTTCTTCCTCAACCACTGGTTGAATAGATTGTTGGGAAAATAAATATGACTCGGAACTAGAAGGGCCAAAAAACAAGGATCATGAATCTTGTACCGTGGCAATAGCAGATCACAAACAAGTTAGGTGATCTCCTTTGCAAAGTTTACAAAGGAACTTGGGATTACGTATTATATGTCTAGGCTTATTAATTGTATCAATCCTCCCAACATGACTTGTAGAGGCCAGTGACATGCTCCCAGAATGACTTGCAGAGGCTAGTAGTCGATCTTCAACATGACTTGCAGAGGTTGGTGATGTTTTTCCAATGTGACTAGCAGTGACTAGAGTTGTTCCCCCAGCATGACTTGGAATGACTGGTTGCTTTCCCTCAGCATGAATTGCAGTGGTTGGTTTCTGATCTCCAACATGAATTACATAGGTTGGTGTCATGAAAGGATATGAGGTATCATCCCATATGGGAACTCTTGTGAGGAAAAAGTGATATGATACAGATTACTCATATGAGGATATACATTTCACCCCGACGAAGGAAATTCATGCGGGGGGTTTCCCAAATTAGAAAATTGATTACACCCTGATGCAATGCCAGAGGTTGGAGGAGGATTTTCCATAAGAAAGTCATTCATGGGAAAAGGAATTGTGGATGAAGAATAGACAAATGGGATATATGAAGTAGAAACAATGCCCATTTGGCCATTCCATCCTTGAAAATTATAACTAGGATTGATTCCTATCATAGGAAATGACTGAGGGATATGCCCCCCACCAAACAGGAAAGGATTACAAGGAGGTGATGTACCACACCCCCCCGACCCAAAACTAGCATTGACGTTGGGTGTTGGAAAGGAGGATGACATGTGCGAAATCATATTTGGCATACAAAAATAAAAGGGATTAAAGGTAAGAGGCATCAACTGAGTACTATAACAAGGCATTCCCATGAAAAGGTGCCATGGAGAGTGGATATCGATGATGACAAAGTCATACCACTCAAAAATATAAAAGGATTTGTCTTCATGGACTGGGTAGCGCTAACTGAGGGAGTCCCTAGATTCCAAGTAACCGATGATGAGGGAGTCACACTGTCAGGTCCACATTATGGGAAGGGTATCTACTCTTGAAGCTCAAGAAGCACCAAGGTACCCAAAGAACCACTAGATGCGAATAGAACCCCAGAAATATATATGATGCTAGGAAGGTACTAGAGGGCTATCTCTTCAACCAAATTCACGCGACCTCATCATTATATCTAGTTTTAGTGAAGTATCCCGAGGACACAATTTATACAATGGGTTTCACCACTCCCTGGTCAAACACATATGTTGAATTTTGTAGCCTTGGAGAATTTTACTCACAAAATCCTATTCCAAGGCCCTAAATTCTAAACTTGTTTGTGTACACTAAAAAATAAAATGTTTCTCATCAATTTTAATTGTTGTATTTAATTTTAGTGGATTATGTTTACTCAAGAGGTATGGCTATGAAACTAATGATGTTATGGCTCACCATATGAAACACGCACATGTAAAAACATTGTTAAGTACTAGTCTTGTTTTTCAAAAGAAATGGTATACTTCTAAATGTTGTGCACAAGATGAAATATCTTCCAATTTCAATGACAATGCAATCTTTCCTAAAATTCCAAGACTAATGCAATCTAGACAAAAGTGAAAATGCTTCAAATGAAATGATTTTTTTTTGTATTTTCAATTTAGGAAAATGAAAATAGAAAAACAAAAACCTTTTTGCATTTTCAATATAAAGGAATGAAAATGAAAAACCAAACTAATAACCTCTAAAACATGCCCTAGTGCAAGCACAGGAAGGCAAGCCAAGTAGGGCCCGAAGAAGCTACTACTCAGAACTAAATGCAAGGACTAAACATAAGAAAAATAACAAGAATCAATTTTTCCAAAAATTCAACAATAAAACAACTTCCTATTACTCTGCAAGAACTCAACAGACAAAACAGAGACCCAAGAAGACTTAGAAACACTTAGAACCCACCCAACAAACACCAAAATGAACCAAAAAAGGATTAGAAAAATATGTAAGTGACTGTTCAAGAAACAAACACATATATATGCACCCGAGACATAGACAGCCTATGTATGCATGTGATTATTTAGGGAAAACCCGTGTATGCCAATAAAAACACTAATTGGGTAAGGATTAAGCAAAGAAACTCAGATATACAACAATGCACAAGTTATTAAGCTACAAGAGACACGAAACTCAGGAAAACAAACATAAATCAAAGAGAAAAATCACCAACAAACCCCAAAAAGGAGAAATCCCCAACAGAGTCATCAATTCTATTATGAGGAAAATATCTATGGTTTGGGGTAGGACCACAATAGATAGAACGGCACTAAGAAATCAACTCAAATCTCAACTATGCTAGATAAATGGAAATGTCAAAAAAACAAAGGATATAATCCTACCTCTTCCGGACATTCGTAGGAGACCAATGTTGAGCACACAATTGAATTCTTGATGCCTACAACTTGTCCTCAACATCCAAGATACACAAGAATATGGAAAATGTATGAAATTTCATCATATAAACTAGCATAATCCATCAACATGTATAGTAAATTTACCCAAGGAGAATAATATAAACATTTGAAACATATGATTGGATGAGAAAAGAGTATTTCTATTAATATAATTAGTAGGAGTACATATGTGACAACCTCCTATATCAGCAAGTTATCAAAACCGAGAAACTAAGTCCCTCCACCTTGGCCTTCACCACCTCAATCCTCCACAAGGAAAGATCACAAGTTCTAAGAGTAATTGGGTTCCTCCTTCACAAGATAGAGAGAGATTGGGGGATGAACATAAGGAGAGTTTAGACTTAAAGGACCAAGGGATGTAGACTCAATACAAGGCGAAATTTCTCCAGAGTGTATTTTCTCTCAACTTTTCTCTCTCCTTCAAGGCTTGTATATGGCTCAATTTATAGCCTCCAATGGGAATTGAAGGGTCTAATTGCAACATTTATAGCATATGAAAGGCCAAGGGTCATGGATCCCATGACTTGGCATGGAAAATATTTTAAATTTTGAGCACAAAACCTTATGTACACATGTTGTAATGGAGCAACCTACGTATACACAAGTTGTATAACTGTAGCCTGTGTATATGAACAAAAATTTGAATTTTTTACTCTTGATTGAGGAAAATGGGGAAACTAATTTTTCGGAGGAAAAGGGAAGGCCATCAAAGCATTATGCATAGAGTGTGGAAAAAATTTCTATAAAAAAGAGTATGATATCGCTACACCTTTTAGATTCATTGTTGTTTAAGGTATCAATAAATCCAATACTAATGAACTATGGGATAGATTGAAATATTTGTATAAGACAATGTCCCTAATAAACAAAGTATTTCTTTAAAATACATTGTACCTTCTTACAATGAAGGGTGGTGACTCCATGATAGAGAATATTAATGCTTAATTTATCATTATGATAAGTCAGTTAGCCAAGTGATATTAAAATGTATGAAGAATATAAATGTATTACTGATTTATGTTTTTTACAAATTCATGGGATAATCTTATTGTGTCCATTAGTACTACATCTACTTTAAACATCGATGATGTAGTTTCATCCTTGTTATGAAAAGAAATGAGGTTAAATTTCATAGTGGTTTGAACAATTGATGAACATTTTGCAATAGGTCATCAACGAAATCAACGTAAACCCCCTTGTTTAGAATCTACCGAACTGAAAATTCTAAGTATATGGTCAAAAAATTCATCACTCTCCAAAATAAGAGTCAAATTGGTCGAAGATTGCATCAACGATGTCACTTCCTTATACTTTTCACTCTCCAAGAGAAGAGTGGGATCAACTGAAGATTGCATCGACATGACCACTTCCTCAACCACTAGTTGAATATGATGTGAGACAACATGGTCAAGAGACGTATCACCCCTCAAAACAAGAGTGGTGTTAGGAAAATATTACATCGGCATAGCCTCTTCCTCAACCATTGGTTGAATAGGATGTGAAACAACATGGTCAAGAGATGTATCACCCACCAAAACAAGAGTGGTTTCGGCCAAAGATTGCATCAACATGACTGCTTCCTCAACCGCTGGTTGAATAGATTGTCTGGAAACTGAAGATGACTCAGAACTAGAAGGGCCAACAAACAAGGAACATGCATCTTGTACCACGACAATAGCAGAGAAAAAACGAGTCAAGTGACCTCTTTTACAAAGTATACAAAGGAACTTGGGCTTACGTCTTATACATCTAGGATTCTCAGCCATATCAATGCCCTTCGCATGACTTGCAGTGGTCGGTGAAATTCTCCCATCATAACTTGCAAAGTCTAGTATCGGATATCCAACATGACTTGCAAAGGTTGGTGATGTTTGTCTAGTGTGACTAGCAGTTACTAGAGGCGTTCTCCCAATATGAATTGGGATGACTGCTTTCTTTCCCTCAACATGACTCGTAGTGGTTGGTTGTTGATGTCCAACATGACTTGTAGAGGTTGGTGTCATGAAAGGATATGAAGGTATCATCCCATATGGGAATGCTTGCAAGGAAAAAGTGATGTGATATTGATTACCCATGTGAGGATATACAATGCTCCCCGATGAAGGAAATCTCTGTGGGGGATTGCTCAAATTAGAAAATTGATTCCACCCTGATGTAATACCAAAGGATGGAGGAGGATTTTCCATACGAAAATCATTCATGGGAAAATGCATTGTTGATGAAGGATAGACGGATGGGATATATGAAGTAGAAACACCGCCCATTTTTCCATTCCATCCTTGAAAATTATAACTAGGATTGGGTCTTGTTGTAGGAAATGACTGAGGGATATGCCCCCACCAAACGGGAAAGGATTATAAGGAGGCAACGTGCCCCCCGATCCAAAACTAGCATTGATGTTGGGTGTTGGAAAGGAGGATGACATGTGCGAAGTCATATTCTACATACCAAAATAAAAAGGATTAGAGGCTAGAGGCATCGAATGAGTACTATAACGAGGAATCTTCATGAAAAATGTGCCAAGGAGAATGGATATCGATGATGATGAAGTCATACCACATGAAAATATAAAAGGATTCATCTCCATGGATTGAGCTGAACTCATGGACTAGGCAGCGCTAACTGAGGGAGTCCCCAGAATCCAAGCAATTGATGATGAGGGAGTCACGGGGACTCCACTAACTGTAGAGGAGGTTGAATTAGTACTCAGAAGTGGAAAGAGGGAAAAGATAAGAAGATGGAATCCATTACACATCAATACAAGGATCCTAGAAACCATTGTAACCATTACAATATTTTTTGGCACACCGAGGAAAAGTGTTGGAAACTACATCCAGAGTTTAACCTGAAGAACCATAAGAAGGATGTGAAGAAAAAGAATCTTCTTACCACATATTCAAGTAATCAAGTTGAAATAAACTTTGATGTGGATGAGAAGATTGTCTCCACATTAGTACAAAAGGAGGTGAATCTAATTATCCTTGAACACCAGGAAGAGAAGGATATGACCAATCTCTTCCACATTAAGATTCAAGTGAAGAAGACCAAGATAGATTCTTTGTTCAAATCTATTGCACATGTTAATCTCTTAGCAACATATCTAGTCATCACGCTTGGATTGGATATTCACGATCATCCTATACAATATCCATTGGGATGGGTAATAAAGGATGCATAGTTCAAGGTAACAAATGAGTGTGATATTGAATTTGTTGTAAGTGTTTATTTTATAGATGAGGTGGAATTGGATGTGGTACCCCTTAATCTTCGTGGAGTAGTTTTTACAATCCCCTCCATGTATATGAGGGATGCAATATTCATGTGGAGAGTCAACCAATACCAAATAATCAAGGATGGGAATTCCTACATCATCAACATGCATAATGGAAAGTCAAAAATCTCACTCAGAAGTGCCAACCAAGCCAAGAAGTTAATTAGTTCTAGTAAGAAATATGTTTTACTTTTCTTAAGAAAAAATCAGTCTGATGATGAGTTAATATGAGTAAAGGAATCCCTAGAGGGGTGCAATAAAGAATAGAAACATTAGTTGGAGGATTTTCTATAGGCATACAAAGAATTGTTCCAGGAGCCTAAAGGGATACCACCCAAGAGTGAAGTGGAGCACGAAATATAATTATTTCCAGACTCCCCATTATTGAACATTGGGATTTATAAATAGTTCATTCTAGAAGAAAATGAAGTGAAGAAGCAGTTGCAATAGTTGTTGGAGTAAGGTGTTATTTGACCAAGCATCTCACCTTATGGATCACCTATCATAATTGAACCAAAGAAGGAGGGGACTTGGAGAACGTGTATCGACTATAGAGCATTGAAAAGGATTACATTAAAAAATTGATACCCTCTACCCAGGATCAATGATATGTTAGATAAATTGCAACACATGAAATATTTCACCAAGTTGGATCTCAAATAAGGATACCACCAAGTACACATCAAGGAATAATACACCTAGAATATTTCCTTCAAGACAAGGAAAGGTTTGTATGAATGGTTGGTCATGCCATTTGGTTTATGTATTTCACCAACTATGTTTATGATATTGATGAATCATGTATTGTGTTCATATCTAGATTCATTTCTTATAGTCTGTTTGGATGATATACTAGTTTATAATGCTACTTGGGAGGATCACATCTCACATCTCATGTAGGTGTTAGAGACTTTGAAGAAGCACCAAATGTTGGCTAACCTCAATAAATGTGAGTTTTCTCAATAGTGTTTGGTGTATTTGGGGTATGTGATTGGTGGAGGGGATCTCAGATAGGTAACACAAAGATGGAGGCCATCCTGAAATGGCCAGTTCCTATAAATGTCATTGAATTTAGGAGTTTTTCTGGGGAAGCACAGTACTTACAAAATTTCATAGCTTCATTTTCAGTGGTAGTTGCACCACTCCACACCATAACAACGAGTGGTAAGAGTTTCCAATAGGGGAAGAATCAACATAAGGATTCTGATGAATTGAAAAGAAACATCAGTCAAGCACCAATTCTCACATTATCAAACTTTCAAAATCCTTTTAAAGTGGAGACATATGCAAGTGGGTATGCCATGGGATCAGTTTTGATGCAAGGAGGAAGGCCTATATTCTATTGTTTTGGAATATTTCATGGGGAAGTTATCAACTATCCTACCAATGACAATGAACTATATTCCCTAGTTCAAGTTGTCAAGAAGTGGAAGCACTATATGATGGGAAAAGATACCATAATACACAAAGATCAATAGATGCTACAACGTTTGCGAGCTCAAAGTAAGTTACAACAAACCATACATTACAAGTGGATGGGGTTTTTGCAACAATTTCATCTAGTCATCAAGTATAAGAAGGGCATAACTAACAAGTTGGAAGACATCCTTTCAAGGCCACCCACATCTAACATTACAAATTTCAGAACTTGATTGCACATGGATCTTTTTACCCATGATGCATACAAAGAGGGATATGCAGAAGATGAGGAATTTAAGGAGGTGTTTCAATAGCTACAAGGCCAAACTCATATAGAATAAGGTGACAAAAAAGGATAACTATCATTTCCAGGATGGTTTACTCTACAAACTCGACAAGATTTGTGTCCCTAAAGGTGAACGACCACAACTTATCAGGGAGGCTCACACCTCCAAGGTTGTAGAAAATTTTCGTGTTGGGAAGAATGTTGCCAATTTATATAGGTATGTGTATTATCCCACAATGCAAGAAGATGTAGCATGGCATATTAGAGGATCCATACTTCATTGTACCAACAAGACTAGTAATAGGAATCAAGGTCTATACCATCCCTTACATGTACCCAATCGACCTTCGGAGTACATTTCGATGGATTTTGTGGGAGGTTTACCAACAACCAAGAAGGGACATGACTATTTATTTGTGGTAATTAACAGGTTCAACAATATGTGCATTCGCATACCTTGTTAAAAACTAGCAAAGGACAAGAAGAAGAAAACATGTTATTTGAATGGGTTTGGGTCCACTTTGGGATACCAAGGAGCATCATCTCAGAAATGGATACCATGTTTCTTAGTACATTTTGGACTATATTGTGGGAGAATATGGACACTAAGTGATCTATAAACTACTATGGATATTCCACTGGAACAGTTTGTCACAACAAACCTAATAAAATACTGAAATATTTACTATTAAGGTTAATTTCCTTTAGATCACCAGAATATTTAGTTACTAATAAAATAGATAAAATGAAGAAAAATAGAGATAAGTAAAAACATTTGTAACATCCACAAGCAAACACAAAATATAACCTGAGTGACCCAATATGGGAGAAAACCCAGCTAGAAGGTGAGGTTGCTCTGCTCTCTTTTCTCTGGTAAAGAAATGATGCAAGTACAAAGAAAGAGGCACTCTCTGTGGAATTTCTTTTGACATGTGACCTGTATGGCTACTATAGAATCTATTATCCTCTATTATTCTCACAGAATACCACTCTCAGATGTTTTTCTCAGCTATGGAACAACATACAATGAAAAGAACGGAACCCCTTCTCCTCCTAGTTGTTGTTGGTTGTGGAGCCAGATTATTTTCCTGATTCTGAGGTGTTTGTTTCCAGCTGTGTTTATACCCCATGAAGACTGTACACCCCTCCACATGGGGGGCTTGCAGGGGGGCTTGCCCCCCCTGCAGGGTATGAGGGCCAGCATGCCCCCGGCAAGGGTTCGGGGGCAAAGCCCTCGAAGGAAACTTTTCCTTATAAATGCATATTGTAATTTCATAGCCAATATTGACCATTCATCATTAAGTCATAGATCTAATGGTAGATATTATGTTAGGTATTTTTTCCCTAGAAGGAAACCCTCTTTTATGAGGGAATTGTATTGCAGATGTGTATTATTGAAAATATTGTATACTGAGAGAGGAGAGTGTGAGAGAAAGAAGAGGAAGTTATAACAGTTGTGTTATAGGTTGTATCCCTTAATTTTGTTGGATAATAAAAAGGAAGGAGCTGACAATTTCTCTGGTGGATGTAGCCCAGACTGGGTGAACCACGTATATATGTGTCTCTATTGTATTGTGTATCTTCTGTGTTTTATTTCTATATTTGTTTTATTTTGTTGCTCTGCGATCCTTTTTTTCTAACAGTCGTCTGGTATTTAACATAGCCCGATAGCCATCTAAGGATAGGTGCTTGAATTCCTCAACCCTCAATTATGATAGGGTTTTTAACCTTCTAGAATATTCTTGAAACTAAAAAAGTGGATAGGCCCATATGCATGAGTAATGGGTGTTGACATGGCATCCTCTCGTACCATGGTGGTCAACACAATAGGTCAACTTGTGGGAGGTATAATTTTTTCATACGAGCTCTAATTGAAAAATGATTTTCACTAGTGGAAAGGTATCGATGTGTAGAATAGTGTCTTAGGTTCTAAGTTGAGATAAGAAATTTTTAACCCCCAAAAATGTCATTTGATGCCTCAAAATGGTCCCAGAAGGTTCCAAACCCTAATTTTCCAAACTGGGACCTGCCACTAAAATAGCCTTGCAAGATGATTCCTCCAATTTTTTCCACTTTGAAAGGATTGATATAGATGACAAAAAATATAATGATCCAATCCAGATCATACCTCCCCATTTAGGGAGGCTTTTTGTCTCTAAAATATTTATTGAATGAGGTGAGGAAATTTTTCCTCTATTTTCTCCATGGAGTACCATTTTTCTTTTCCTGGAAGTTGTCCATTCAACCTAATATGCCAATTAAGTTCATGTTGCCCATGTCTTGTAGTTCTAGACCTCTTCTGAAAAATTGTGTCTTATGCCAACTCTGCCTAAGAATGTGGTGTTAAATCCTCTATGGAAGGTAGGACCTGCTCCTCCTCCTAATCCAACATGGAGGACTCATAGAGTTTGAGACTCTCCACATTCACTACTAAGTAAATGCACATGTATGGGAGTAGACTGAGTCTGTAGGAATTATCTCCCACCTTTTCTAATACCTTAAAAGGACCATGCCACCAAGCCTTTATCTTCTTACCAGGACCATGTAATCTTTCATTATTCAGCTGTAACCATACTCTATGTTGGACAGGTAGTTTTGGATACAATTTTGAGGAAAATACTAAGTAGTGAGGAGATGTGCAGTAGCCGAAGAAAGAAGAGAAGGAAGGAGAGGATCACACAGTAAAATAACACACAGTAAAATAAAACGTGGAAGATATGGTCTCCTTTGTTTAAGCATGTTTATATCTAGCTCTGTGGATGATATGGTGTTGCATAGTAAGCATGAATGGATCAATAACTAATGTATATGGTAAGATGCATTACAATTAAATGTAGAAATAAATTAAGGGTAAATAGACACTGAATATTGCACTCGTGACAGACAAGTCGTGATGAATAAATTGATTGTCTCAAATTCCTTCGTCGTTTTAGAATATTAGTTCCTACAGTCCCCATAGATACCTCGGGTGAGACTTCACATTCCTGTAGGTGATGCCTAATGGACCGGTGTCTGAAGGGTTTGTTGGTTAAAGTCACTTGAACCTAGGGTATTACACCTTCACGCCAACAAATGGTTCTATTGTTGAGACCCAGATTCTACAGTTGATGGAATTTTTTGAAGGTTGACTAAGAAAGAGATCACTGAATTGCTAAAAGGGAAAGAATGAGAATTTGCTCGAAAAGAGAATAGAAACCATCGGTTGAAGGATGAACAATGGCTACAAAGATATGTGTACACCAAACTGCATGAGATTTTCTTTGTCAAATTTCTTATTATCTGACTAAAGGGCTGGAAACATTAGTGGAGAATAATGGAAGATACTGAACATTTTCATCGAGGAACTGGACTCCTAAATTTGTGAGGAAATTGAAGTCTGTAAGTAATAAGACATCTCGCACATTTGATTTTTGGTTGGATAGCATATTGGTGGGCTACATTATGAAATTTGAAATAGACTGTACACAATCATATAATGTCACAGAGAGGGATTTATTCAAGGGTCCACGTGGAAGGTTTATGAAATCACTGGGTACCTAGATAAAACTGTTGTTGTGTGACAAGTATGTGGTGACGATGGAATTTGACTGCTAGGCGCCTACACAAACATAAGGGAACTGGGGGATGATCAGGTGGTAGTATGAAGGCAGGATGGAAGAAATGAATAAGGATGGAGAGGACTAAGGATGCAAAAAAATGAAGAAGGAATATCATAAGGAGAAGAAGAATTTGGGGTATTGCGCAATGGAAGAAGGTACAAGAAATTGAAAAGTTAGGCTTAGAAGAGAGAGTAGAAAAGTGAGTATTGAGAACCTTGCACAGATTTCCACATTGTAGAAGTACATCATATAGAAAGATAGGAAGAGGATCCTCAGTGTAGTCCTATTATAGAAGAATCATGTGTCGAACCCACAACCCTATGTGCATCACCTAGATATGAAACCACATTCAAATATTTGTCAAAATCCCTTGTAGTCAATGGAGGAAGTCAAAATAGTAGTAGTCAGAGCTTTGGAAGAAGTGTCTTGAGTTAGAGTCAACCAATATCACCAAGAGGAGGTACGACACCCAACAACATGGAAGGGTTGGATAATACACTGAGACTACCTGAGTTTTAGGGAATTGGTTCAGAGGACCTAGAAAAAGCATCTCTTCGTATGTGAAATAATTTGGGCTACAAAGAATGTCCAAGATGAGGTTGTGAAGGTTGTGTAGTTGAAAACAACCTTTAGAGGTCTTGCACTAGTATGGTACATGAATTTGTAGAGTACTACGTTAATAGGCCAAATGAGGAATTTAGTTGAAGTTACACAAGCGTTGCTGAAAGAATTCAAGAAACTAAAATGTGAGTCATAGTACATAACAGAGTTGAAAGAAATAAAACAAGTGAAAATTGAATCTATTTGGGACTATGATCATAGGTTCAAGGACGTGATGGGTAGGTTCACATTCCAAATATTTGATCAAAAACACAGGGAATGGTTTATTGCGGGACTCTTTCCACACATTCGCAACCCATTGATACAACAAAAGGTTATGTTGCAACTTCAAGACTTGGATGTTGAAATGAAGTTGGAAGCATCTCTTGTCGGAGAAACTAGGGGGATGGCGCAGGTCCAAACGTAGTTGGATTCCTTGACAATTTAGTTAGGAGAGCTTACAAAATGGAAACAAAAATGAGAACAAGTCTGGTGCACCAAGTGTAGGACTGAAGGTCACCATATAGATGAATGCCCAACCTTTGTGCAGTATTTGGAAGCTGGAGCACCAAATCCATTACCAGGAAGAGGATATTGTGAGATATGTAAGAAATGGGGACATAATCCACATGATTGTCCATTTTTGTAGAAATACTAGAGTACGCTAAGAAATTTATTATGCACGTTTTGCAAGTCGGTATGACATGAAGATAAGGATTGTCGTGCATTTTATTTGATGATAGAGCGCACTTCCAAAATGTGCAGAATTCAAGAGGAAAATGTTACGATAGAAGGAGGTCAATATAATAATCAAAGAGAATTTAATCAAGGAAACCATTGAGGATTTGGAAAAGGTCGAGGTAGAGAAAACTTCGGACGAGGAGGAGGAGGCCCAATAATATGTTACAATTGTAACTAACTGGGACAATTATCTCTTGATTTCCATAACCCCTGTACAACATGCATGTATTGTCAAGCATTGGAGCATGGGACAAAATATTGTCCTCAATTACTGGGAAAGTGGCAGGCAAGAGGGAATCAAAACCAAAACCTGAATCATAATGTTCAAAAGATATTAGCAAAGGTAAGTGATGAAGGACCTAAAATAGTAGTTGTTCAGTGCAAATGAGCTAAAATAGGGATTGATGTGAGTAGTGAGAGAATGCAGGCTTAGCAATGGGTAAAGAAAGTAGCAATACCTTTGTCGGCGTTTAACCCACAACACGAAAAAGAGACCTATAAGAAGACAACAAAGGAGATATTGGGGCCAAATTGGGACCGAATTGACATGCCTGCATCCTATGATCATGCCATACCTTAAGGGCCACTGGAGAAAGAAACCACTTTGGGAGAATTTTTAAAGAGTTGTTTAGAGTTGATGAAGGATGAAAATGCATGGAATATGTTATGCAACATGATTGATCTTTGTGCACAACAAAGGGCAAGTCCTACCACACAGAGGATAGTGGATGAGGTACTTTGAAAGAAAATAACCAACAGAGAGATCAAACTGAGTGTGAAGATTGTGGAATACAACATGAACAATGTGATTTTAGACTTGGGTTCTGATGTGAATGTGTTGCCAAAAAAAACCTAGGAAATGATGGGGAAGCACAAGTTAATCTAGTCCCTTGTGAAGTTAATATTAGCAAATCATCATAATATAGTGCCTATTGGTCGATTGACATGGGTACCTGTGAATTTAGATGGAGTGCACCGTATAGAAGATTTTGAAGTTATCAAGACATGGATGATAGCCAACCATATCCAGCATTAATGGGATTATAATGGGCCTTCGAGAACTAGGCAATCATTAATTTGAAAAGGAGGGAAATGATCTTCGAAGTAGGGGACTTGAAGGTTATTACGCCATTGGATCCAAAAGAAGGAAATAGGTACATAGAGCTAGCACAAGGGGATGAAATTGACAACTTGTATAATATGACTATTTGAATGGATGGCTATGTTAACCCCACTGTAGATGGAGCGCTAAGTTGGAGAAGCATTATATCATGTGTGTCAAACTCAGAGGAAGGTCTAGAAAATTGGTAGCAGAGGATGCATGAAGTCTCAACATGGAGGTGTGACTGAATGACTAGATCATTGCATTGGATTGGAATGGAGATATGTGACCCACTAAAGTATGATGGATTAACTGATATAGAAATGTTTGTACATAAGTTTGAGTTACAGATACCTGAACAATAGATATTTTTAGCATTGGATGTTGTTTTAAAGGCCACCCCAACCAGATGATGGGCTACGCACAAACAAGGCATAGAATACTAGAAACAATGTAGAAGAATGGTACAAGTTAGGTTTGGTACCAATGTTGAATATATCATGTAGAAATATACCAAGGAAGGAAATCCAATAGATCATGTCACACAATGTGAAAATATATGGAGCTCAACGCTGAAGAAAGAATGCATGCACAGGTTCATATACACACATTGGATACGAGTCCAAAGACTTGGTACTTGGAACTGGAAATGCACAGAGGTACAACAGATTGGGACCACATGACTCAAGGTTTAAGGTAACATTTACTTTTGAGCATGAATATCATTTAGTAGATGTAGCGTTACAGGAGAGTAGACACAAACGTTTCTCATAAGAAGAGTCATTGGATGCAATATCTATTTGTAGAATGCACAACACCTCTTTGACAGTCCACGACTTACTGGAATGTTACAATATTGCACAAGAAGCTCAAGAAGAGGAAGATCCACAAAATGTACAAGTGCCTAAAACAGAGGGGGAACGCGTTGTAGAAGGCTCAAATCTTGAATCTACAGCATATGCACAACCATTAAAGACACAGAAAGTAAATATTGGGACAAAATAAAACCTGAAATTTGTGTAGATAGGAGATTATTAGAGTGATGAAATTGTGGAGAAAATTGTAGATTTATTGCGTGAATATCAAGATCTATTCCCCACTACATTTTCAGAGATGAAAGGGATAGATGGTGAGTTAGGAGATATGAATATCCCACTAAAACTAGACGCTAAACCAGTAAGACAAAGACCTTATAGATTGAATCCAAGATATAAAGAGAGGGTAAAGGAAGAGATAGACCATATGTTAGAAGCAAGAATCATCAAAACAATCAAGCAATTAGAATGGATAAGTCCCATGGTGGTTCAGGACAAGAAAACAGGGTGAATAAGGATCTATGTTGACTTAAGGAAACTAAATCATGCATGCCTACATGATCCACTCATGACACCATTTACAGATGAAGTGCTAGAAAATGTAGGAGGGCAGGAAGTATATTCTTCCACAGATCAATTCTCGGGCTATCATCAGATAAAAATTGTGCAGGAAGATAGGCATAAGACAAAGTTTGCAACAAAATGAGGAAGTTACCAGTATACAGTGGTGCCTTTTGGATTGAAGAATACACCTGCAGTACTTTAAGAGTATTGATTGTTGCAAAGTTGGAAACATTGAATGGAGAAGTCTTGGGAGGAATGGTGAATGGAAGTCAGATTAAAATCTATAAAGAGGGTTGAAAATTTGCGCAATAATGTGAGCTACAGAAGAAGACATGTACCATAATATTTGTACTATAGTAGGGAAATACAATACAGAAAAACAAACAAAATTTTAGAGAAACGAGAAAACAAATAAAAAAAAAAAAAAANATCAAAAAAGCTACAAAATACAACGGCATATGAAACTGCGCAAAAAAATGATTGTCACACAAAAGGATAAAATTGTGACAATTAAGGAAATAATACTCATAAGCAAAAGATTGTGTAGTAAACAAATGCAGAAACCATAACAGTTGTGCAGGTTAGCACTGGAAAGACCATTAAAATTACTAAAAGGGCGGAAACAATGCCTAGAAAGTGGTAATGACAATTCATAAAGATGTCATATAATGATAAATCATAAAATCCACCGGAAATCTTGACAAATCGGTGATACAAGGAAAAAATCCAATGACGGATTTGGTAATAAAGTAGCATTAAATCAAGCATTCATCAACCCCTTTGGCAGATTGGACAAGCTAGTTAAGGAACAAAGGGACATAAACAACTAGCAAGGGGGTACAAAAGAAGTTAAGGGTCGAAAAGCATTGGTTGGTTATTGTTACTATGATCTACATGCAAGTAAGAGAGAATAGAGAACAAGATTAGAGCCAATAAGGAGACAGAGAGCCAAATAAACTATCAAGGATTACCATTTTACATAAATGGCACCACCTAAAGAGTTAGTGTATGTACCAAAGAAGGCATGCACAAAATCATAACCAAAGATTGAGGAGACCCCAATAGCATCATTGTCGGAGATGAGGTTTCCCCATGACTACATTCCACCAATAAAGGACGATGCCCCACTAGTGACACTGTAGAATAATGTTAACCACATATTGGTCATGTTCGACATACTAGAGGGGGTCATCATCGATGAAGATATGTTGGGGGGGGGTGCCACAACTCATATATGAAAACCATGACATTACAAACATGATGAATTTCCCTGAACTTGAGGACCATTGTTATCTTGAGTTGAGATTAGACCCAACAAAAAACAAGAGGATACATGTGCCCCAGGTATGGGTCAGAGGATTGCAGTGAGCAGGCCTACTCAACATGTTCGACATGACACACTTCAAACAGAACAACAAAGTAAATGCATGCATTGAATTTCTCCTATCTCGCATGAATGGAGGGTATTTGTGGCTAGATAGGACAATATCAATAGATACAGACTTGATTGCAAGGATCCTAGGACTACCAACACAGAAGGAAGATCCCACCATGTTGTTTGCTGACAAAATGAATGACATAACTTTTTCAAAGGCCATGAGATGAAAGTTTATCATTGTTAGAGGGGTGTGCGAGATGTATGTGCCAAGCATATGTGACCCAACTATCATACTTGCGACACAGATATTAGCATGCAAGCTGCTACGGAAATGTAGGAAGGACCAAGTGTCAGCAAGAGTGATAGTTGTGGCAAAAAAGTGTGTAGAAGGGAAAACGATGAGTTGGGCACCCTTCCTGTTAAACCAATTTCTTATTGACTGCGCAAAAGCACAAGATAGAGGCATGGAATTCCATTATCCATGGATACTAATTTTTCATATGTTCATAGCATGGGAGGATCCAAAGGAAACATAGTTCTTGGGGCTAAGAGGGAAGCCATACTTAATAGAAAAGTACCAAAACTTCTGGTATACAATGAATAAACATTGACAAATATACAACAACATAGATTTTTTACTCTATGCTGAAAGGATTCAATAGTGCATTAAGGACACACCGCACATCACACCACAACTAGTGGAGGCTTATGCACCAGTCATGCAATTTCTAACAGACTGAAATCATATATATGTCCAAGAAAATAAGGACCTGAGAGAGGAATGGGTCCAAATGAAGAACAAGGTCATTGAATAAGATATCCAGCTGATCATGTGGGATTGGGAATCATATTGGAATATTCTTGCAGATGGAATTGAGACAGAGAAACCTGGTAACGAAGAGGAATGACAATGCAACGAACCAAGGAATGGTGATGAACATAGTCAAAGAAATGGCACAGGGGATGAGCCAGAGACAATACCATTAGTAGAACAAACACAACATGTAGTACCTAAGGCACGAGATAAAATAAAAGACAAGGGTACAAGGTCTTCTTCATGAAAAAAGGTGAAGGCACATAAAGAACCATCAGTGTACAACCTCACAAATAACGACATGGATAGAATCAGCTACCAAGTAAGGGATGCCACAAAAGAGATAGTTGAAGAAGAAGCACAAAAACAAGAGGAACTAAAACAGAAGGTGTGGAACCAATTAATGATGATATAACAACTCTTAGAGATAGTACAAATAGAACCAAAGAGAGACTCAGGTAAAGGGCCATCAGTAAGCCCAACTGAAGAAGCAGGGGCCACCACTTCCTATTTCTCACAAATGTATGCAGGGCGCAAAGTGATAAAGATATTAGCAGATGCAACTGGGTTCCCCATGACCGAGATGAAGGAACAAGCACAAGGACTAAGTCACCTGGACTTAGTTGTCTCACAGATGACCATAATGGTGGTACAAGGATTGCAAATGGGTATCATGTGGGAATTAGAATTATACATAGAGTCTTCTTCTAGCAAGTTGATAAAAGTTGCAATGGAGAAGACTAAGCTATAAAAGGAATACACAACTGCTCTACAGGAAAAGAGAGAAATGGAGCCAAAATTTGAAAGAACGTTGAAGGACAAGAGTGATTTCAAGGAAAAGGCCGAGAAATCACTAAAAGGGAAGGACGAATCCAAGAAAATGGCGCAATGGATACAAAAGGTCATCCAAAAACTATATAAAGAAATTCCATAAGTACTAATGATAGTAGAGGCCACAATGGAAATATAGGTGGAAAATATTGGTGAAGTCATTAAAGGTTTTTGCACCAAGTTGAAGACTTGGAATCACACATAGTACAAGGGACACCACCAGAAGAAAGGGAGCAAAGGGAAAGGACAACGCAAATGGTAGTTGGAGCCTAGAACAATACTGCATAAGTATGTGTGAAGAAAACACATAGATTTGGACCCAGCTCACGATGAATCCAGAGATGAAGGCCATGAAGGATAAAATAAGGAGTGCACAGGAGAAGGCCTAGCAAGCAAGTGAAAGCATTAACACTTTTCCACTGGTGGAATGGAAGACAAAAATTCTGGCAAACAGACAAATGTACAATGAAGTAGAACAGATGAAAGAAGAACAAAAGAGTATTGCGCATAAATTGGAACCCATGTAGGATGAAGCATTCAGGGTAATAGGGGATTTGGCCACTGTGCATGGCATGATGAATCAAGTAGTGCATGACACTGAGGAGAAGCTCACAGCTTTGACTGCATAGACCGTGGAGAAAATTTTGAGTAAGGAAGCGAAAGTCACAAAATAAGTACAGACAGCTTGAGAAACCCTCCAAAAGTTTATGGAGGCATGGAGGAGTGCAACACAATAGGCCTGAGTGACTCGGGATGAGCCATAGGTGAGTGTTTGGGGCCTATTGGATAGGCAGTTGTGGATACAATTTTAAGGAAAATACTAAGTATAGAGGATATGCACAGCAACAGAAGAAAGAAGAGAAGTAAGGAGTGGATCACGTAGTAAAAGCACACGTGGAAGAAAATCAAGAAGATCAAGAAAAACAAGAAGATCAAGAAGATCAAGAAGATCAAGAAAATCAAGAAAATCAAGAAAATCAAGATGATAAAGAAAAGAAAGAAAATAAAGGAAACAAAAGAACAACAGTTCGGAATTGCACAACACATGCAAGCGCAAAAGTAGGAAAAAAAATCCAAACCAAGAGTTGTAACTGAATCATGATGAGGTTTCATAGGGTTTTTATCCCTAGTTTTCATGTATAAATACGAAATGGGTCGGGCATAATAGGGGTTGAGTTATCGAATATTTTTTGTCTTGTTAACAGTCTCCTTGACTAGTTGTTGAGCATGAGGATAGACTGAGAGAAAATCTTGCACTACATAATGGCTAGGTGGGATGATGGGGATTGATCATTATGTATCTATTGTATTGCAGTGCACAAGCTCGAAGATAATTACATAAAGAATAATAATAAAGAAGCCATCCATTTTGGATGTAGTCTTTGTTTAAGCATGTTTAGATCTAGCTTTGTGGATGATATGATGTTTCACATTAAGCAGGGATGGATCAATAACTAATGTATATGGTAAGATGAATTAAAATTAAATATGAGAATGAATCAAGGGTAAATAAATACTTAATATTCCACTCATGATAGACAAGTCGTGATGAATAAATTGATTGTCTCGCATTCCTTCATCACTGCAGAATATTGGTTCCTGGAATCCCCATAGATACCTCAGGTGAGACTTCACCTTCTTCCAGGTGATGCTGAAAGGGTCGATGTCTGAAGGGTTTATTTTTTAAAGTCACTTGAACCTAGGGCCTTACACCTGGGAGCCAACACTCTATCTCTCTTTTTAAATGTTTTCTCTGTTCTATGCTAGTCATGTCTAGCCTTGTACTTTTCCCGTGACTTCTTCAATGTCTCCTATACTTGCAAATGGATATGCCTAATATTCTCAATAATTGTTTCTTCCTTTAGTGAATCTCTTGTGAGGTCCTCCCTCACTCCTCCTTGTTGTCCATATACAACATCTAAGGGTGAAGGTGGAAAATATCCAAAGCAAGTTTCAAAAGGGGAATTACTAGTAGAATTTTGGACTGCTCTATTATAAGAGTGTTATATATAGATCAAATTTCCATTCCAAGTCTTCGGATGCTTCTAATTCTAACCCCTCAAAAGATACACCAAATTTCTGTTGACTACTTTCGTTTTCCCATCTATCTGTGGATGGAATGTTGTATACCTCCTCAACTTAGTGTCCATCTTCTCTAACAACATAGTCCAAAATGCACTGAGAAATCTAGTATCCCTCTCTGATATGATGCTCCTTGGTATCCCAAAGTGCACCCAGACCAGTTCAAAGAAATTATTTGTTTCTTCTTGTACAGTGATGGTCTTTTTACAAGGCATGAGAATGCATATTTTTTTGAACATGTCAACTACCACAAATATATAGTTATTTCCCTTCCTCATTGTTTGTAAACCTCCGAAAAAATCCATGGAAATTATTTCCCAAGGTCGAGTGGGTACAGGTAAGGGATGGTATAGAACTTGCTTCATGTTGTTAGGATTTCTATTACAACAAATCATACATCCTCTAATATATTGTGCTACATCTTCTTGCACTCTGGGCCAACACATATCTCTGTAAGTTGGAAACTATCTTCCCAACACCAAAATGTCCTGCAGCCTTGGAGGTGTGAGCCTCTCTGATAAGTTGCAATTGTTAACCTTTAGGATAACAGAGCTTGTCAAGCTTTTAGATTAAACCATTATAGAAATGATAGTCATCCTTTCCATCACCTTATTCTATATGAAATTGTTCTTGTAGATGTTGAAACGCCTCCTTGAATTTATCATCTTTTGTGTATGCCTCTTTGTATGCCTCATGGGTAAAAGTATTTATGTGCATTAGAGTTCCCAATGTTGTAATATTAGATTTGGGTGGCTATGAAAGCATGTCTGCCAACTTACTTATGCTACCCTTCTTATACTTTATGAACAAATGATTTTTTTGTAAAAATGCCATCCACTTGTAATTCCTAGTTTATTGCAGCTTACTCTAGGCATGCAAATACTATAGTGGTTGGTGATCTATGTAGTGTTAATATTTAAGCTATTATTATAGATGTTTTCATTTCATTAGATAACAATAGCATAATCCAAGATTACTGAGAAATGCACAATCACAAGAGACACAACATTTATCCTGGGAAACCCTCTAGGGGAAGAAAACTCAGCAAAACTTCCTTAATATAGATAGCCAATACAATGCCAAAATATCTCTTATGCTAATACAAAAATTCCTCTCCTAAATATGCACCACTCTCTCTCTCCTTTGCCGGTAACAGATCAGAACTTGTCTCTCAAACTGAGCAAGTGAGTTGTATCTAAGTGAGGCACTATCCTCCTTTATTTATACAAGTCTGGCATGTGTGAAGTGTCTCTTCACTGGCAGGGATGACTTCTCAAAATGGCTGGGTAAACCCACCTTTATTACATTTTTGGGTCTCCTTATTAACTATTGGGGCCGACTTCTTATTCTGCCTATTATAATTGTCTTTTGACCAATCCACAAAAGGGGATTTGGTCCTATTACAATAACCGACACGATCAGTCCACAATGGGGATTGATCCTATGAATAATATATCAATAATAATAAGAATACTCTTTGCAGTTACAATATTTCAACACTCCCCCATAACAAGAAGGGTATTCTTCAGTAGCATCATGCGAGAAAGAGAGGACAGCATCAAGTGGGAGGACAACATCATCAATATCATCTTGGTTGGCATATCTATAAATCATTGAAAGTTTTCTTCATCAGCAGCATCATCATTCTCAAAGGAATGCCATCATCGTCTGCATCAATATGTATTAGTATAAAAACTGATACATCATCATCATCACAGCACAAGGCTAGCTCATCATAATACAAGACTGGATTTATGTCACAGCTGTCAAGCTAAAAGCTTAGTACTTGTCTCATATCATCGTCTTTCTTTACGTCATAGCACTCAAGTTGGAAGAAAGATACTTGTCCTGCTTTATGTCACAACCATCAGGTTGGAAGTAGGATACTAGACTGGCTTTACATCACAACTATCCATCCGGAAACTCAGTGCTAGTCTCATCATATCATCTTGCTTTATGTCTGACAACTCGGTCAGAAGCAAGGAACATCTCATCTTGCTTTACGTCTAGAAACTTGGTCAGAAGCAAGGAACACATCTCATCTTGCTTTATGTCTGACAAATCGGTCAGAAGAAAGGAACAACACATCTTTCTTTACGTCTGACAACTAGGTAAGAAGCAAGGAACACATCTCATATTGCTTTACGTCTAACAACTCGGTCAGAAGCAAGGAACAACACATCTTTCTTTACGTCTAACAACTAGGTCAGAAGCAAGGAACATCATCTCATCTTTCTTTACATCTTACAGCTAGGTTAGAAGTAAGGAACATCATCTCATATTGCTTTACGTCTGACAACTGGGTCAGAAGCAAGGAACATCATCTCATCTTGCTTTACATCTGACAACTGGGTTAGAAGCAAGATGCACTTCCTGCTTTATGTCACAACCACAAGGTCAGAAGCAGGGAATATCTCATCATAGCAACTACTCCCCCTTTCGAGGAAGGTCCTTTCAGACTATGCCAAGCTTATCTCGGAAGTACTCAAACTTTACACGAGATAGAGGCTTGGTCAATACGTCAGCAACCTGTTCATCCGTGCTAATGTACTGGAGCTTCAAGGCTCCTCTTTGTACCATGTCACAGATGTAATGATAGCAGATCTCTATGTGCTTCAACCTGTCGTGGAATACATGATTCTCTGTCATCTTTATGCAGCTCTGGTTATCACATAGAATCACGATTTCTCTCATCTTCAAGTCAAATAGGTCGGTCAACAACTTTCGAAGCCATATGGCTTCGAAGCTAGCAAAACATGTAACAATGTATTCTGCTTCCGCTATGCTAAGAGCAATACTAGATTGCTTCCTACTCTACCATGAGATCATAGCTTATCCCAAACTGAAACAACATCCTAAAGTGATTTTCCTGTCAGAAACACTTCATGCCCAATCTACATTAGTATATCCACTCAATGTGAAATTATGATCTCCATCATATCTGAGACCATAATCTATTGTACCTTTGAGGTACCTCATCACATGTTTTGCAGCCACTAAGTGAGCACGTCTGGGTTCTACGAGAAACTAACTCAAGGTGTTCATGGCAAAACAAATGTCTAGTCTGGTGTTCGTCAAGTACATCAACGATCCAATAATCTGGCTATACAGTGTGGCATCAATCAAATCTGACGACATATTGACCAACAACTTTAGCTTCGCTTCCATGGGTGTATTCATGGGCTTGCATTCCAACATGTCAAATCTCTTTAAGATTTCAACTGTGTACCTCCCTTGGTTAAGGAAGATCCTCTCAGGACTCTGCCATACCTCAAGACCTAAGAAATAATGCATTGGGCCAAGGTCTTTCATTTCAAATTCCATGGCAAGTCTCTTTTTACATTCAGCGATGAGCTTTTCTTCTCCAGTTAAAAATAAGTCATCTACATATAGCAGTAAGATTACTGGCTCATTATTCATAATTTTGAAGTAGATATTTGAGTCTACTTTACTCTTGGTAAAGACTAAGCTCGTCAAAAAACCGCCTATACGGCCATACCAATCTCTAGGAGCTTGCTTCAATCCGTATAAGGCTTTCTTCAATCTGCAAACATGAGACCTCCTGTCTTCAAACTCAAATACTTGAGGTTTCTCTATATACACTTCCTCTTCAATGACATTGTTTAGGAAAGTTGTCTTCACATCCATCTGGTGTAGCTTCCACTTCATCTTAGCTGCAAGAGCTATGATGGTCCTGATCAAAGTGTATCTGGACACAAGAGTGAATGTCTCTTCATAGTCAATGCCTTCCTTCTGTAAAAATCCACGAGAGACAAATCTTTCTCAATACTTCCATCAACAACATGTTTTATTTTGAAGAGCCATCTGGAGGATACCACATCTTTATCCTTCAGTCTGGGAACTATTTCCCATACTTTGTTCTTCATTATGGATTGGTATTCCTCTATCATGGCATCTGCCCATTCTTTCCTCTGAATGGCTTCTTCAAAACAAGTAGGCTCCTCTTATAGGAGATCACACATCAAAGCCATATAACTGGAGAATGGCTTTGGTCTCTTCACCTGTCTCGTGGTTCCTTGGGGAACACCATACTTCTCTCCATCTTGAATAATCTCTTTAGCCCAAGCTGGATTTCTTTTATGGAGGATCGTCATCTGAGGAGGTTCTTGTACTTCTACTATAACATGGTCTTCTAGAATTTCCTCATCAGGGGAAGTTTCAACTTCCCTCACTGGTTCTGCAGCTCTAGGAACATCCCTCATTGCAGTATTGGGAATTACAGGTTTCTCTTCACATACCTCTTCAAGCTGGCATATTTTATATTTCTTGAGTGTTGCATCTTCATCAAAGGTCACATCCCTGCTGATCTCAATGTGATGTTGACCTGGTATATAGATTCTGAAGGCCTTGGAGACCTCACAATATCCCACAAATATTCCCTTCTTTCTTGAAGGGTCTATCTTGTTTCTCTTTTCTTTAGGTATATGAATAAACACTGGACAACCAAATATTTTGAGATGGCTTACCTATGGCTTCTTTTCGGTGGACAACTCTTTCGGTGTCTTTAGCCCAAGTGCACTATGGGATAATTGGTTATGTACATAAACAACTTACATTGCTGCTTCTGCCCATAATAACATAGGAAGATCTTGATCATGGATCATAGTCTTCACAGCTTCCAGTATGGTTCTATTCTTCCATTCAGATACACCATTTTGTTGGGGATTATAGGGAGTAGTGAGTTCCCTCTTGATTCCAACATCTTTGCAGAAGTTCAGAAACTCTTTTGAGGTATATTCTCCTCCATTATCTGACCTGAATATCTTGATCTTTCTTTCAGAAAGGTTCTCTATCAAGGATTTGAATTCCTTGAACTAAATGAAAACTTCATCTTTAGTCTTCAAGAAATATATCCAGGTTTTACGAGAGTAATCATCAATTAATGATACATAATATACATACCCGCTAATGGAGGATGATGGCATTAGGCCACACACATCTGAATGGATGAGTTCTAGGACTCCTTCTATCTTGTTGTCCCACTTTGGAAAAGGGCTCTTGATATTCTTCCCTTGTGCACATCCATTGCATACGCCTTTATGGTCACCTTTGAGTTCTGGTAAACCTGTGACCACTTTGCATATGTATGGTAGCACCTTGTAGTTGATGTGGGCTAATATTCTATGCCAACGTTCACATGAGTTTTCGATGGCGTGGGTCATAGCAGCCTCTGAGTGACCCTTTAATTTATACAAGCCATTTTCTTCATTACCAATGATGATTGCTTCATTTAAGGTTTCTCCATTAGCCCACATAAGAACTTCTCCATCTATAAAGGAAACTTTGAATCCTTTCTTCTCTAAAGCTGAAATGGAGAGTAGGTTCTTCTTCAAGCCTGGTACATATAGTACGTCCTTCATTTTTAGTGAATTTCCTGAATTCAGTTTATGGTTTGATTCTCCCACTCCCTTGATGGGATATTAGTAATCATCTCCAAGTGTCACTTTCTGAGAAAAATTCTTCTTTGAGATACAAGAGAGAATATTTCTTTGTCCCATCATGTTCTTGGATACACCACTATCAATGAGCCAAGTGTCCTCTCAAGGTGTTACAGATCCTGAGAGGGCTGAGATAAACACATGGTTTTTTATCTCCTCTCTTATCATCTTTGTGGGTGGCTCTTCATCTTCGACTACATGGGCATGGGGTCTCTTTTGTTTTCACTTGTATTCTTCTTTTCTGGCTGGATAAAACTTCGCAATGTATCCCATATTGTCACAATGATAGCATTGTACAGATGAGTATTCTCTTTCATTTCATTGTCCTTTCTCTTGAAGTCTCCTTGGATGAGATTCTTTATGATTGAACTTATTTGATTGTTGAGGATCTTTATGAGTCTCCTTTTGGAAGTAGGGTTTCTTCCTTCTTCCTTTGGTGTGGGTGGCTAGGGCTTGATCATCATCCCTTGCTAGTAACGCTTCCCAATTTTTTACTCTTGTTTCTTCTTGGATGCATTCTTCCCATAGGCTGTCGAACTTCAATTTCTCCTTTCTGGCACATATCATCTAGATGAAAGCATCCCAAGGTCTTATGAGACCATTTAGTGTCCTCATTATGAGTTTGTCTTCGTCTATGGTATCTCCAATAGCTTCTAGTTGTTCTTTGAAGTATGAGATTTTGGAGAAGTATTCTTTAATCATTTCTCCTTTCTGCATCCTTGTGTTCTTCAGTTGAGTTCTAAGATTCATCTTTCGGTTTATGTTCTTTCTTTCATATAGTCTGGTCAAGGAATCAAACATCTCTTTCGGAGTCTTCTTATATGACACATAAGGAATTAGGTGGTCTTTAATTGAATCAACAATTATTCTTTTGGCCCTTATTCTGTCCTTTTGATGCTTTTCCTTTTTCGTGGCATCGTCGAGTTCCAGTACTTAGTCTTTGACAAATCTTGCTAGGTCATTCTCTTCAAGAATGAGGCCAATCCTATACTTCCAGGCACAGAAGTTTTCCACTCCTTATAACTTGTCAACAATCTTAATGCTTGCAGACATCTTTACTTGGAGCTAGGAAAATGACCGAAAAATGAAAGTGCTCAAAATCAAAAACTGAATTTACCAGGAGATGTGCTTGGTTGAGGTGAGTAGACTGGTGTGTTTGGATCTGAGAAAATCCAACTTTTTCTCCTTCAAATCTGATCTGCGGATTTCTAGACTGGTGCTTCTGGTACCTCTGGTACTCTGGTACTTCTGGTATTGGTTTTCTGGTACTTCTGGTACTTTGTGAAACTAGGGTTTCACTTTTCGGGAGATCCAGCCACTGAAAAGGTGCGCTAATGATGCCAAATTGATCCTTGGGGGAGGGCGCAACTTTCTAAATAGTTTTAGGGATGAAAAGATTCACTTTTGAAAAACCCTAATTTGCAGGTACGACAACAGTGACATTTTTCTCTTGTGAAAGATGCTTCCTTCAGCTTGGCTCTGATACCATGTTAATGTTTAAGCCATTATTATAGATGTTTTCATTTCATTAGATAAAAATAGCATAATCCAAGATCACTGAGAAATACACAATCACAAGAGACACAACATTTATCCTAGGAAACCCTCTAGGGGAAGAAAACCCAACAAGGGTTTCTTAATATAGATAGCCAATACAATGCCAATAGATCTCTTATGCTAATACAGAAAGTCCTCTCCTAGATATTCACCACTCTCTCTCTCCTTTGTCGGTAACAGATCAGAACTTGTCTCTCAAACTGAGCAAGTGAGTTGTATCTAAGTGAGGCACTAGCCTCCTTCATTTATACAAGTCTGACATGTATGAAGTGTCTCTTCACTGGAAGGGCCAACTTCTCAAACTGGGTGGGCAAACCCACATTTATTACATTTTTGGGTCTCTTTATTAACTGTTGGGGCCGACTTCTTATTCTGCCTATTATAATTGTCTTTTGGCCAATCCGCAAAAGGGGATTTGGTCTTATTACAATAACCGACATGATCAATCCACAATGGGGATTGATCCTATGAATAATATATCAATAATAATAAGAATACTCTTTGCAGTTACAATATTTCAACATGTAGGTCTCCTTTCCCATCAGATAGTGATTCCACTTTTTGACATCTTGTACCAAGGCATATAGCTCATTTTCATAGGTAGGGTAGTTGATAACTACCCCATGAAATAATTCATAATGATAGTAAACATGTCTTACTCCCTAAATTAGTACTACCCCCATGGAAACCCCACTTGCATATATCTCCACTTCAAAAGGATTCTACAAATTTGGTAGTGTGAGCACTGGGGATTGACTAATATTTCTTTAATCTCATCAAAGGCCTTCTGATAATTCTTTCCCCATAAGAAACAATTACCACTATTTGTTATGGCATGGAGTGGTGCAACTGCGGCTAAAAATGAAGCTATGAACTTCCACAAGTATTGTGTTGCCCCAATAAAACTCCTAACTTTTATGAAATTTGTAGGAATCAAACATTTCATGATGGCCTCCATATTTTCAGGATCTATCTTGATCTCCCCTCCACCAATCACATACCCAAATACACCAAACATTGCTGAGCAAACTCACATTTCTTAATTTTAGTCAGTAGCTTATGCTTTTAAAGAGTCTCTAACACTTGAATAAGATGTGACATATTCTCCTCCTAAGTAGCACTATAAACAAGTATATCATCTAAATAGACAATAAAAAACGAATCTATATAACGGCATAAAACATCATTCATTAGTCTCATAAATTTAGTCAGTGTATTGCATAAACCAAATAGCATAACCATCCACTCATATATACCTTGCCTTTTCATGAAGGCAGTCTTCCAAATATATTCTTCTTTGAATCATACCTAGTGATATCATTATTTCAAATCCATCTTAGTGAAGTACTTTGCATGTTGCAACTGGTCCATTAGATCATTGATCCTTGGCATGGGCTACCAATTCTTTAGTGTAGTTTTGTTCAATGCCCTGTAATCAATACACATGATCCAAGTCTCATCCTCCTTGGGCACAATTATGATGGGTGACCCACAAGGAAGGTAATTAGTCAAATTACACCCTGCTCCAACATCTGCTACAATTACTTCTTCACTGCATTCAACTCCAAAAAAGATTGTCTATACATCACAATATTTGACAATGGGGAGTCTGGAAACACCTGTATTTTGTGCTCCACTTCTCTCTTGGGTAGTAACCCTTTAGGCTCCTAGAACACTCCTTTGTATTTCTATAGTAACTCCTCCAACTATTTTTTCTTCTCTTTAGTACACCCCTCCAGGGATTCCTTCACTCTCATTGACTCATCATTAAACTAGTTTTATCTTAAGAAAAGTAAAACATATTTCTTACTAGAACTAATCAAATTATTCACTTGATTGGAACTTACCAATGGGATCTTTGACTTGCCTTTATGCGCATTGATGATATAGGACTTCCCATCCTGAACAGTTGATATTGGTTGGCTCTCCACATGAATATTGCATCCTTCATATACATGTAAGGGATTCCAAACACTACTTCACATACATAAAGGGGTACTACATCCAATTCCACTTCATCAATAAAATCAACACTTATAGCAAATTAAATATTACATTAGTGTTTTACCTTTCTCTCTACATCCTTGTTTACCTAACCCAATGGATAGGGGCTAGGGTGATTTTGAAGCTCCAATCCAATCTTTTTTGCCAGATCCGCTACTATGAGATTAGCTTGTGAACCAGAGTCAGACAAAGAATCTATCTTGGTCTTCTTGACCTGAATCATGATGTGGAAGATCTTGATCATCTCCTTCTCTTCCTAGTGATGAAGGATACTCATATTCACCTCCTTCTGCTTAAATGTGCATATAATATTTTCATCCACATACGAGATACTTTCAACCTAATTTATTGAATCTTTTGCTAGAAGGTTCTTTTTCTTTCCTTCCTCCTTGCGGTTCTTTGGGTTTAGCTATGGATGTAGTTTCCAACATTTTTCCTTTGTGTGGACATCAATGTTGCAATGATTGCAATGGTTGTTGGCATCTTTACTCTATTGTGCAGTGGTTTTTGTCTTCTTATATTTTCCCCCTTCCCACTTCTTCTTCCCCTCCTTGGAATCTTCCTAGTTCTCTTTCTACTTTGAACCACTTGGATGCCTTTCTTTTGGCCTATGTTTTCTAGGTACTATGCCTGTACACATGCTTCATCCACCATCCTTAGATTGAAGAGATGATTGTGTAAACCCCCCAAATACTTGAGGAGTACATATGGGTTCTTGGGAGAGATACCCAACATGATGGCCATCTTTTTGAACTCAGTGGTGTACTCATGTACACTCTTCCCCTACCTCTACCTAAAGTAGTGCCACCAGATCCATTGGTCCTCTACATACCCGATAGGGTAAAATTGGGAATTAATGAGGGTTTTGAAGTTCTCCCACCTATTTACTAGCGGATCTCCCTCCATCCTATTTTTTTATGTATGGATTTCCCACCAAGTTAAAGCATGGCCCTCTAACTTCAATCTAGCAAATGCAATATTTTTCTCTTCATTTATATGGTGAACGCTAAAATAAAATTCTAGTAGTTGTAACCAATGATTCAATTTTAATGCATTGATATCACCTTGATATGGATTTATTTCCACTTTCACTTCCATCTTGAATAGGGATTGTGAATGGTTCATGAAACTTGAACTCAACTGCTCTTTTTTGGATTCTTTCAACAACTATTTTTCTTCCTAATCTTATGATTTCCCCTTCGATATGTTCTCTGAGTTAGAACATCCATAATATTTGAATGGTTTGAGCTTGATTGCTAGAGCCACCACAAGGAGGTTCATATTGCGAATGATTTTGAAAACTTGTGCTTCCAACCACTTAAATCTATCTTCTGTTAGATCTCAAGGGTTATTATGAACAGATTCGTCTGTGATGGCTAAGGTTTATGTGGCTTCTCCTTAAACCAATTCTTGGATCCTCCAACTTCCCACAAATAATCAAAATAAAAACCTCGCTCGTATACCAATATGATCTATAAACTACCATGGATATTCCACTGGAACAGTTTGTCACAAAAAATCTAATAAAATACTGAAATGTTTACTATTAAGGTTAATTTCCTTTAGATCTCCAGAATACTCAGTTGCTGATAAAATAGATAAAATGCAGAAAAGTAGATATTAGTAAAACAAATTCACAACATCCACAAAATAACACAAGATATGACCTGGGAAGCCCAATATAGGAGAAAACCCAACCAGAAGGTGAGGTTGCTCTACTCTGTTTTCTCTGGTAAAGAAATGATGTAAGTACAAATAAAGAGGCACTCTATATGGATTTGCCTTTGACCTGTGGCCGGTATATATTCTATGGAATCTCTAATCCTCTGTTATTCTCATTTAATACCACTCTCAGATGTTTTTCTCAACTAGGGAATAAGATACAATGCAAAAGAATGGAACCCCTTCTCCTCCTAGTGGCCCAGTATTTAACATAGCCCAATAACCATATAGAGATAGGTTTTCTACTTCCTCGACCCTTAATTGTGATATGGTTTTGAAAATTATATAATATTGTTGAAAATACACACGTGGCTAGCCCCATATGCCTAAGTAGTGGGGGTTGACATGGCATCCTCTCGTACCATGGTGGTCAACATGTTAGGTCAACTTACAGGAGGCATAACTTTTTCATACGAGCTTGGATTGATGAACAGATTACACCATTGGAAAGGTATCGACATGTAGAATAGCTTCATGGGGTCCAATATGATTTGGAAAATTTTTAACCCCAAAAAATGTCATTTGCTGCCTCAAAATGGCCCTGAAAGGTTCCAGACCCTAATTTTCCAAACTGGGACCTACCACTAAAATGGCCCTGCAAGTTGATTCCTCTAATTTTTTCCACTCTAAAAGGATCAAGATAGATGAAAAACAATATAATGATCCAATCTGGATCACTAAGTTGAAGAGATCTACAACATTCCATCCAAAAACAAATGGGAAGATAAAAGAAGTCAATAGGGCTTTGGTGCAACTTTTGAGAAGTTACAATTAGAAGCATCCAAAGACCTGGGATGAAAATATGATCTACACACAACACTCTTATAATATATTAGTCTACACTTCTACTAGTAAGTCACCTTTTGAAACTTAATTTAGATATGTGCCACCTTCACCCTTGGATGTTGTATATGGACATCAAGGAGGAGAGAGGGAGGACCTCATAGGAAATGCATTGAGAGAAGAAACATTTGTTGAGAAGATTAGGAAAATTCATTTGTGAGTACAAGAGACATTGAATAAGTCATAGGAAAAATACAAGGTCATACATGATCAATACAGAACCAAGAAGTCATTTAAAGTGGGAGATAGAGTTTTGTTACAACTGAGCAAGGGAAGACTACAAGGTCCCAATAAGAATATCAAGGTGTAACATACCCACTACCAAAAATCAAAGTTTTTTGTTGATTTCTCAATCATGAGAATCCCCGAAGCTTGTAGCAGCAAAAATGTCAATCCTCGATCCACAGGTCTTTCATTCACTTACCCGGCTCTCTGCACATAACCGTGGTCTTTCCCTAATAATAATTTCGGGTTTTCAAGGTTTCGTCCTTTCTTTTTTCGAGGGTTCCCATGCTCTCAATTCCCCGATCTTCGACGAGCTCTCTTCCGGACTTAGCCCCTCCTGGATATGCCCTCTGGTCCATATGACCGCTCTCATAAGACCGCAGCCTTATATCCTCCTATCTGGGTTTCGGACTTTCAAGTGTTAAAATGCACTTGTCCTCAGGATCTGCGATTCCTCGAATCTCGACGCACTCTTTACGCACTAGCTCCCCTAGCTAGGCTCCTGGCCCATATGACCACTATACCCATGACCGCAGTCTTACCTCCCTTTGGAGTTTTGGGTTTCAAATTCCCAATGAGCTCCAATGTCCGTTAGCCCTCTAGGATAAACTCTTGGTCTACGTGACCTCCTCTATAGGACCGCAGTCATATCACCTATCGGGGCTATGAGGTTTCCAAGGCCAAGGTGCAATCGTCCTCAGGATTCACGATCCCTTCAATCCTGACTCCCCACTATGCTGATAGCTAGCAACTCCTATCCACCTTTATCTTAATCAACGGTCATGATCATCTAGTGGATCAACAGTCCCTGATCTCCCTCGGGGTTCAGGGTTTCAAATGTCGAAGAACATTTGCCTACGGGACTGTCGATCCCTCAAATCTCTATTCTCCACCATGTTGACAGCTGGCCCACACAATGGCACCTCCTTCCTTGTCTCTTGTGCTGACAGCTGGCTTCCACTCATCGGGGTTTCAGACTTCGCGATTCCATCCTGCATAAACACTTTTTCACCAGGATCCCCGATATCCCGATGACCCAAACATCGATCAACAACTTCCTATCGAGACTTTCCCCAATGGCGTCGATTGCTGCCACGCGTCCTCCTCTGATGGATGGTCCTGATTTATCGAGGATTTTGAGACTTGTGATGTCCCAATTCTTTCGACCTCAGGAACCCCGATTTCCTGATGCCGAATATCCCAACTCTCTTAAGATTTCTGACACCTGTTTCCCCAAACGGACGGCTCGGATTTGTGCCAGGGTTTTCACAATGGACTTCCCCGATCCCTTGCCCATGGGAATGTCGATATCCCGAATCCTGATGCTTCGATCTCCACCACGTGTTTCCACCAACGGACGGTCCCGATCTTCCCGGCGTTTCGAGACTTGAAGTGTCTCAATTTTCTTGTCCTCGTGACTCCTGATTTCACGAACGCCGATATCCCGATGACCTCGGGATTTTACCTCTGCCTATGAGAGTTTAATTCCTACACAACTCTTGACAGATTCGATGGCTGTCGGGTATTTGGACCCAGATCCGACGATCCAGATCTCTTCTTCTACACACACTCCAGAGACTAAAATCTGGGCATCTTCTCCCGATCCAACAACTGACAGGTATCTGTTCAAGATCTGACGGCTCAGATCTGTCCCACCTCGCGTACTCTTCCACTACTTCATGGATGTGGAAAGATCAACGGTCCAAATGTTCTCATGGACCTTGGGGGGGGTCTACGATCTCGATTTCATCACTATTTATGAAGATAGAGAGAGAAAAAGGGGCAAGGTATGTAATGCCCTTATTACTTTCATCAATCTGATGGTCGTGAATGACCATGGGTCTTCCGACAGGATCTCATCCGTCTATTCATTACTTATTCTTACGTTGCTACTTCAAAATCTTAAGAGGGTCATTCCTCCTCGTACAGGGTTATTAAGACTTGCGCCTTCAAGTCCTTTTTCCAGGTTCTTGGTAAACCTTTCCAAGGAGAGAATCCTTGTAAAGAGATCTATACCGGGGCATTCTTGGAGACGGATAAGGGTAAACAACTTCCTGAGAACGGGCTGGAAGCCTAACTTAGTTCAACCTAGGTATAATTAGATTCATTTTATCAATGTAAGTCATGCATGGCTTCCTCTATTATAAGAATATGTCTATTAATTATTATCAAAACACTGCATAGACATTCTTACACTGAAATCATTCACAATTTCACAGTTCTATGAGCATATATATACATATATATATATATATATGAATTTCAAGATGCTATATGTAAAATACTTATCAGAAATAACACCAGAAGTGGGCGCAACTACTGAGAGGGGTGCTCATTTCCACCTAACCGTAGGCGTAGCGAATCCTAGTAGATTTACCACTAGCCACCCCCAAGCTGAGACCACGATGCTTCTGAGACTGCGTCTCTCTATTTTTTAGTGACCAAGAGCGAAGGTTGCTATCCCTCCTCTCTGCTATCACTCACTCTGCGTAATGCCAGAGTTCCCCTCGTGTCTGCCCCTCCCAATCGCTTCTACCATACACCTTATCCTCTTGCGAGGTTGCATGTGGCACGATTACCCTCACGTCGATCAGGCCTGATGGCTCTACGGATGAGCGATTCACCATCCCATCCCTCATCAAGTCATTTGCCTACTAGCCTGCGAGACATTAAATTTGGTGCCAGCGAGCCGCTTTTGGTTCTCCAGGCCAGTGGAGTCCAAATACGGTATTAATTCTTGGTGGAAGTTAACGCCACCTTTTTAGGTGCCTTCCACCGCCATCATGGTCTCTTTTCTGCACATCCCCTCTCAGTAGTTCTGCAATAAATTAAAAATGTTATTCATATTCATTGACCTTTTCCTAAAGGTCCATTTACATCACATATTCATATTTATGAGTTTTCCATAGTTCTTGGCCAGTCCAGTTGTATTTACAAGCTAGGGGAAATAGGGTGTTACAATTCCCTCCCCCTTAAAAGGAACATCGTCCTCGATGTTCTTAGCTACTAACATGATTTGCATGTACAGAAGTAAACAAAATCGGATATGCTTGTCTCATGGCATCCTCCATTTCCCATGTAGCCTCATCTGGACCAAAATGTTTCCACTGCACCTTGACCTATGCAATGGTTCTGTTCCGGAGCAGGGTTTCCTTTCTGTCCAGTATGCATAGAGTTGATGCTCTCTTAGCATTTGTAGCACAAGTCTAATATTCTCTTCATGTTCCTCGCTATTCTTAGAGTAGATTAATATGTCATCAATGAAAACTAGTAAAAATTTATCTAAAAATTTACTAAGTACATTGTTCATTAAGCACATGAAAGTGACAGGGGCATTGGTTAACCCAAATGGCACTACCACAAACTCATAGTGACCATACCGTGTCCGGAAAGTGGTCTTATGGATGTCTTCACCCTTGATTCGGACTTGATGGTATCCTCACCTCAAGTCAATCTTTGAGAAAATAGTCTCTCCTCCTAACTGATCGAATAGTGTTATTGGATAAATCCGTAAGTGCGGACACAAACCGATCTCCCCAGATCCACTTGGATCTGGAACAAACAGTGACAGAATATACCACTTTCCCTAGATCTAAAGTATTGAATGGACAAGAGAAGAAGGAAGATATACTTACTTTATGAAAGCTCTCCTTATCTCTGTTGATCCTCGCTCTGCTATGATGCTCTTGCGTCGTCCAATCACGACAACACAAACCAATCACAACAAAAACATTAATATATTCAAAACTCTAGACTATACATGTGATCAAGGAATCATGTAATAAGATGCTATCATCATTATGGGAAAGGAACATATTCATATATTATGTTAAATGAAAGAGACAAATACAACCTGAGCCTTGATGTCGTAGATCCCCTTTCAACGGCTTCTAGCTTTGACACACACACATTTGCTCATCATGCATGAAGAAC
>ML788905.1:284333-309248 GCA_009831015.1 Picea engelmannii
AATTACTTGACATCAACCAATGACATCAATCAAACCAAACCATTTACATCAATGACATATGATCCAACAATCTCCCAAGTAATCAAACCATTGGCATCAATGACAAACCATTGGCATCAATGACAACATGATCCAACAGTCTCTAGAGAAAAGGTTATGTTGTGGCATCAAAGACTGGGGAATATCAGAGAGAAGGGTCTTCAACTACTACACGGTAAAGGTATGGTTGAAGGTATGTCTAACTACTCTCTGGATTTTGATTTATGTGATCATTATGTATATGGGAAGCATAATCGGGTAAGATTCCCCTCTGGTGTAATAAGGGAATAAGGAATTTTACAACTAGTTCACAATGATGTGTTTGGACCTATGTCGGTTCCATCATTAGGAAAATTTGTGTACTATGTCTCATTTATAGATGACTTCTCGAGGAATACTTGGATATATTTCCTCAAGAAGAAATATGAAGTCTTTGACAGATTTAAAGAGTTTAAGGCTCTTGTTTAGAATAAAACAGAGAAAATAATTAAGGTGTTGAGGACAGATAATGCAAAGAGTTTTGCAGGAATGAATTTAAAGAATTTTGTAAGAAGTGTAGTATAGCAAGGTAGAAGACTACTCCATATACACCTCAACAGAATGGAGTTGTAGAAAGGATGAACATGACACTGATGGAAAAAACAAGGTGCATGCTCAGTGGTGTCGGGTTAGGGCAAGAATTATGGGCAGAGGCAGTGGGTGCTACATGTTACCTGGTCAACAGATCACCATCATCAGTGCTGGATGATAAGACTCCACAAGAGGTATGGACTGGTAAGAAACCTTCTCTCACACATCTCAAGGTATTTGGATGTGAGGCCTATGTTCATGTTCCAAAGGAAAATAGGAGTAAGCTAGATAAGAAGGATGAAAAGTGTATCTTTATTGGGTATAAATATGGTCTCAAAGGTTATAAGCTTTGGAACCTAGAAACTAAGAAGGTTGTGTATAGCCAAGATGTGGTATTTAAAGAAATGAAGGATTTTTTTAAACAGGAAGTCCTACCAGTAATAAAGAACCATAGAAAATAGAGTTTGATTTAAAGGATGATGAATCAAGATCTACAGAACAATGGAAATCAGAAGAAGACAATCCTCATACTCCAATATTGAGGAGATCGGTTTGAGAAAGAAGGCTACCGGAAATATATACTCCATCTGATTTTCATTCAAATTTTGCATTATCTATTATTGATGATGATCCTAGGACTGTCACAAAGGTAGTGGATTTAGATGATGGAAAGCTCTGGAAAAGGCCATGGATGAAGAAATGGCAGCCTTGGATAAGAATGAGGCTTGGGATCTAGTAGAGTTGTTGACTGGAAGAAATCACATTAGCATCAAATGGGTATTTAAAAATAATTTGAATGCAAAAGGCAAAGTGGAGAAATACAAAGATCGGTTAGTAGCAAAGGGTTATTCCCGAGTTCAGGAAATTGATTTTGGTGAGATTTTTCCTCCTATTGCCAAGTTAACTTCTATAATATTTATGTTATCTGTTGTTGCTACATTTGATTTTGAAGTAGAACAGATGGATGTGAAGACAACATTCCTACATGGGGATCTAGAAGAATAAATCTATACGAAGCAGCCATAAGGCTTTGCTATGAAGGGAAAGAAGGAATTAGTATGCAAGCTAAAAAAGTCACTGTATGGTTTAAAACAATTATCAAGGATGTGGTATAAAAAATTTGATACTTATATGCTGAGACTTGGCTTCACAAGAAGCAAACATGATCATTGTGTGTGTTTTAAATTAATTGGTGATCATTTGATTTATTTGGTCTTATATGTGGATGGCATGTTGTTGATAGGAAATGACAAGGAGATTATCCAGGATGTGAAAACTCATTTGTCCTCTAAATTTGACATGAAGGATCTCACTGCTTCAAATTTCATTTTGGGCATGAAAATTAAAAGAGATCGGAAAAAGAGGAAACTCTAGTTAAATCGGAGAAAATATGTCGAGACGATGTTCCAGAGGTTTAATATGCAGGAATGTAAACCGATCAAGGTTCCTATTCCTTTTGGTGTAAATGTATCTGTGGATCAGTGTCCCAAGACACAAGAAGAGGAGGAGGACATGTCTCATGTTCCATATGTGAGTGCAGTTGGTAGTTTAATGTATGAAATGGTTTGTACTAGACTAGACATTGCACATGCAATGGGATTTTTGAGCAGGTACATCTCAAGACCAGGGAAGGAGCATTGGACAACAATAAAAATGGTTTTAAGGTATTTGCGTGGCACTGCTGGCTATGGATTGTGCTACCAAGGAAGACCGGGATTGGACAGGGTGTTAGACATACATGGATTTGTGGATGCATACTAGGATGGAGATATGGATTGTAGGAGATCTACAAGCAGGTATGTGTTTAACCTGTTTGGAGGAGCAATCAGTTGGATGAGCAAAAGACAAGTTGTAGTGGCACTTTCAACTACAGAAGCTGAATACATGGCAATCACTCATGCAAGTAAAGAAGTAGTATGGTAACAAAGATTGTGTTTGGGTATTGGGTTGGTACAACAAGCTGTAAGGATAGATTGTGATAGTAAGAGTGCAATTTTTCTGGCGAAGAATCAGACTTATCATTCAAAGACAAAGCATATTGATATTCAATATCACTTAGTGAGAGACATGGTTGAAGAAAAGAAAGTGTTGTTGATGAAGGTGGACACTTTGAAGAATGTTGTATATTCATTAACAAATTTTGTGAGAAATGAGAATTTTTGTTGGTGTAGAGGATCCATGGGCATCGCTACCCTGGATTGTTGACTATGTAACCCTATAACCCCCTGTATGCAAAGAAAACAACAAGTGGGAGAATGTTGGGTATGTGTTATATTCTTTGCACGACTAGATTTAATTTTTTCTACATTGCGTCGGCACGTAGAAGGGGTTTGACGGGGGCGATAGCCCCTTGTGTAGGGGTTTAGGGGCAGCTCCCCTAAGAAATGTTTTTCCTCGAGAAACATGTCACATTTTTTGCCTCATTTTTTGTGTCGCCTTGATTTTCATGTCCATTGTTGGGCGGTTTTTTGGCACATGGTTTTTTTCCGATCGTTTTCTATTTCCGTTTAAGGAATTAGGGTTGTTGACTAATCCAGGTCATTGAGTTAGGGTTTTGGATGCCAATGGCTCCTATATGTATATTGTATTGTAAACAATGTATCACTATGAATGAATATAGAATATGTTGGTTTTATCGGTTTGGGTTTCCAGGGGAAAAATATATGTGTAATGTGTGTATTTTCCATTGTATCTTTTATGTTCTTTTATTGAAAATATGTTTGCAGTAAAATATTGTACAAGGTAAATCTACACATTCCCTTTCTAGATTTGTTGCTTCCTTTGGAATTTTTTTTTGACAGGTGCTTGGAAGATTGGTTTTCTAACATTTTCCTTCTCCTATTATCAAGTGATCTACTTGACATTGTCCTTCATTGGCTTGCACTCTTTCTTAGTTGGATTTTCATTTTCTCCTAAGGTTGACAAGCTTTAGAAGCTATTGGAATTCTTATCATGTGTACTTGTGGTTGGCTTGGCTAGTTTTTCTCCTTACTTCCTTTTACTTGGGAACTTGTTGAAGCCATCCTAGTTAGTTATTTGCTCAGATTTATTCTTTACCATGTTTATATTATGTGGGAAATCCCTAAATAAGTTCCCATGTTCATGACATTTATGGCATCTAAATGGAATGTGCTCATAATTTAAGGTTTGGATCCATTTATTATCTTAGAAGTTGGTGTTAATGGATTTTGGGAGAGTTCCTAATACATTCATGTAGACAAAAATCCTTCCATATGAGGTGCATCATATAGTTTGGGTTATCTCGAGGTTTTGATAAAGGTGCCAAGAGTATTGTCCATACCCATGAGGGTTTTCTCTTCCCAAAACTCTTGGGGCATCGAGTACATCTTCATCCACAAAGGTGCTTTGATTAAATCTTGGTTTTTGGGGGTGAATCTCTCCATCTAGAATCTCATAAGTAATCCCACCAAGTGGAAGAACTAAGGGCCTTCTTCGAATACACTATCCTAATCTTCAATGCTTGTGAAAATCATAGTGGAAAAAACCCTTGGACCCAATTTTAAATCCACTTGGGCCTTGGGTTTCCACCTAGTTTTGACCAACCATGTTAGGGCCTTATTTGAAGGTCATATGCACATAAACTTGCCCATGATGGCATGGTCTTTCATGTATTGAATATATTTTCCAAATTCATTTGAGGTGATTTCATTCCTTAGGTTGGTAGTTGTTTTGGCTAGGCATTTGTTTTTTATCTTTTCATCATTCTCTTTATCACATGTTGCTTCCCCTTTTCCCCCTAATTCATTCTCTATCGTCTTTCTTGCCCCACTCATTTCATTGGCTACCTAGTTGGCTTATGAATTGCCCTATACCACATCCTTAAATGACATCGTATAGTACCCTAGGGTTGTAGGGTCGAGGCTCTCATTTAGAATACATTGCTCTATTACTATGGATATGTCCTTCCTTGCCATGATTCGTTCTCCTTTTTCTATTAATCCACCAATAATGCTATTAACGTTCAGTTCTAGTATGTGACTTTTATTACCCTATCCTGCATCGTTTGTTTCGTCTTCCATCTCCTAGCATGCTCTATTGGGAATCTACCTTGGAGTTTTACATGGGATGAATTGTTATTATTGGAATTTTATCAATTAATATTTTTATTTTTATAATTATAGAGACTTACTTAGTAGAAACTTGGTGGAAAATTGTTTATAGAGGATGTTATCCCATAAATGACCTGCACTTTAAAGATTGTTTCTATATTAATAAAAACTAATAATGAATATCATTAGTAATTTTAATTTAAATATTGAATAATATGAATACTAATGATGATATATCAATCAAATAAGTTTAGAAAAGTTAAATAATTATTATATAGTTTTTGTGATGAGGGTGGAGAATGCAAAACATTTTTTCTTAAAATGTTTTACATGTATTCACATTAAATGTTAATTTAAAATATTTATAACAATATTAATGATTAAGAACATGTGTTTCCTCCTAAGAGGTTACAAGTTCAAATCTAGAAGCTGTAGGGTATGTATACCTAGTGGACCTAATGGTTAAAAACATGTGTTTCCTCTTAAAAGGTCACAAATCCAAAGACGGATAGAGTACTGGGGTTTCTTAGACTCCAAACTCATCCCAGAAATTACCAACATACAATACCAACTTTAATTAAGATAATAAAACACATATAATATAAAATTATTTAAAATTAAATTAAAAAAATAATAGATTAAAATTGAATTTTCTAATAATAACACCACAACCAATTTTCAATGATTTTTCAAATTTACTTACTTGCACCTTTAGACACCTTTCATCTAACGCATACTAAACCAGCCCATTTCTCAATTATTGCTCCAAAAAAAATTGATATGTGCACTCACCATTTTAGGTCAGGTCTATACTCAATGAGGAGATTTCTAAATCTATGACCGTGTCTTTTTCCACACTCACCATGAATTTAAGATTTTAAACCTTCGGTCATTTGACTTGACTTGAGTATTATGACTTAATACGAATAAGAATCAAAGATGGGGTCAAGGTATCTTTGTGGAACGGATGTTAGCGGAAATTTTAGTGCAGGAGCGCCTATCGAGAAAAGTTGAAGTCATTCAAGTTTTCCACAATTCAAGTAATACGGTTCGCATCAAGTCGGAATAAATAATTTATCAAAGATGGGTCAAGGCATCTTTGTGGAATGGATATTAGCGGAAATTAGTGCATCATTGTGGAATGAGTATTAGCGGAAGTTGACGTCATTCAAGTTTTTCACAATCAATTCAATTCAAGCCAGAAAAAAGTAGACTGGCGGGGCAATTTCTCCACAATTTAAGGAATACTGTTCAGTCGCATCAATTCGAGCCGGAATAAGTAGAAAAATAGAAAAGCAGAAGTTGACTGGGGATCAATTTCTCAACAATTCAAGTAATACTGTTCACTCACATCAATTCGAGCCGGAATAAGTAGAGAAATAGAAAAGCAGAAGTTGGCTAGGGGGACCATTTCTCTACAATTTAAGGATTACGGTTCACTTGCATCAATTCAAGCCGGAATAAGTAGAGAAATTGAAAAGCAGATATTGACTGGGGAGTATTTTCCATAATTCAAGTAATACAATTCAAGTCGGAATAAGTACAGAAATAGAAAAAGTGGAGTTGGGGAGCAATTTCTCCACAAGTCAAGTAATACTGTTCACTCGCATCAATTCGAGCCGGAATAAATATAGAAATAGAAAAGCAGAAGTTGACTGGGGCCAATTTTTCTACAATTTCTCTATAATATGGTTCACTCACATCAATTCAAGCCGGATTAAGTAGAGAAATAGAAAAGCAAAAGTTGACTGGGGAATTTCTCCATAATTCAAGTAAGACGGTTTACTCGCATCAATTGAAGTAGGAATAAGTAGAGAAATAGAAAAACAGAGGTTGAACTTGGTCAGCAATTTCTCTACAATTCAAGTAATACGGTTCACTCGCATCAATCTGCAATTGAAGTGACACCACCAGCAACCAGTGTTCAATAAATTTGTTGAATTTACTTTCTTTACCTTCACTTACACGCTCCCCAAAGATCACGGTTCAGGTGGGCCATTTGGCTCAATACCTCTAAATGTCTTTTCCATGTTATTACCTCACAACTTTATTGAATGCCGTTGATTTGATAGATATATACACATATTGGATTTCCAAACAACAATTTGCTTTCACTAAATTTGTTGGATTTTAAGTTATATTTTTTCTAAAGAACACTGCAAAATACAAAGTAGGATTAATACAGTAACATTAAAGTTATTGAATTTCCAAACAACAACTTGCTTTCACTAAATTTGTTGGATTCTAATAACTTAGATAGATAGTTAAATTAACAAAGTTTCAATAAAATTATGAGATGTCTCAGTAAATCAAATCACCTATTTCTTTTCTAAATATATTATTATTTCTATTTTAATATTTCAAGTTCCAACTCTATCAAAGGATGTTGTATACAAGGAACTCATATCACACCATTTGCATGCTAGGACTTCAAAATTTGACAAATTGAAAATAATTGAAATCATATAGTTCAGTGTTGGAATTGTGATTTTGAACCTTTGAGTGGATTGAAAGCTTTTATTATAGCACTAGTCTCAATATTCTGTTTTTTTAATCTTTTCTGTGCATATTTTTCCAACAAGTCTTGTCCAATATTTGTCTAATTATTGAAATTGTAAATATCACTTGTTGAGATTGCATATTTTAAATGTTATAAAGGTTTTTTCAAGACACTTAATTTATTTAAGCATTCAATAATACAATTTAAGCAATGCAAAATTACAATTTCATAACAGTAAATACCAAAAAAATCTAAAAAATAAAATATTTAAACTTATCACTTATTTTAATCCAAATTTAAAAAATAATAAAATTATAGGAATGTTAGAAGGAAAATTCTCCTTGTTTTCAAATTTAAAAACGCAACACAAAAATATAAAAAATGAAATTTAAAATCGCATACTTCATACTAGTATGATACTCCCACCTCGTCGTTGTTGACGTCATTAAAGGCCAATCATATTCCAAAATCTAGTGCTTCATCAACCATCAAATCCCTTGATACAACGGACTCATACAAAACCCCATGTAGACGATAGCATAGAAGCGACTTTTTATTCAAATTAAATTTATTTTAATTGTAATCTCAATTAATTTTATAAAATTTAGAATTCACAACATATTTGAATATGTAAAATCACAATTTTAATTATTGTTAAAATATTTACATTTGTATTATAACAATAATTTTATATAAATATTATATTTATTATATAATTTAGAATTCACCACTTATGAAATTTGAATATTTAATATATAAAATCGTGTTTAAATTTGGTATCTTTTATATCTTTATATAATATTTTTTATATTATGTGTAAATATCAAATCTCTCTTTTATATACATACAAATATTTGTATTTTTATTGTAACATATAACATTGTTAATATTATTCATTACAAATAAATTTTGTAAAAATATTTTTTTTTTCACTGAAAATTTCACATTATATTTATAAAAATATAATATGTATGTTTTCAATGACAGTGCTTACATCATGAAAAGACGAATTTTTTATAGAGACTAATATCAAAATAAAACACAAAATCTCTCCCTATCAAGGAGGGAATTGTAGCAACTAGCAAGTCCAAAAATAACCTACATATACAGGAGATGAAACACTGATGTTCAAAACATATTTAAAAAAAGAGTGGGGCCCTCATGGCCACCTTCCCAATGATTGTAGACAATTCTCCCTGGACAATTATTAAGAGCCCTTTTTTATAGTCTGTCAACTTCTAGGTTCTCTTCCCTGTATGTATGTGCACAAGAGATAGATCTGAATAGGGTGAGAAGTTTAGTTATTCTATCCTTCCAACCATCTAAAGTTGCCACATGTAGATTTCCTTTCCGATTGAGCTAGTCAATGACTATCTTTGAATCCCCAAGAACAAGTATGTCAGAAACTGAAAGCCTTGATGAAAGAGTCAAAGTAGCCCAGGCTCCCATGAGTTCTACCCTGGAGTTTGTTCCACTGCCACAATTTAAAGTCCATCTATACTCCTTGTGATCATCTATCTTTAAGACTCCACCTGCACCACTTATTTTGCCATTCTGGTGAGCAGCCCCGTCGAACCAAGCAATAACTTTATCTTCAAGGAAAATGGTAGATTTGTGCCTAGGGGCATAAACTTTTATATTTTTCCGATGAGTGTCCAATTCCCCTAGACCTAGGTGCGCTATCCTCATAATAGAAGGTGTCCCAGACTCAAAGATAGATTTATTTTTATCAATCCAAATGTACCAGCAGGGAGTTTTGAAATTATAGTTTTGTTTTGCCGATTTTTTGAAACATTCATTCATCGAATTGTCATTCCATCCAATAGTGAGTTTTAGAGCATTTTTCAGTTTCTCCGAAACTGATAACGTAAAAGGACAATTTACAAAAAGGTGTTTACTTGATTCTCTCATATTTTTACACAGATAGCATAATCCAGGCCCCTTCCAACCTCTTTTTCGCAAATTTTTCCATGTTAGAATTTTATTTTCAGCTAAGAGCTAAACAAAAAGCTTGATCTTCAGTGGACAGTCTCATTTCCATAAATTTCTCCTCTAGCCCCCTGTTTTGAATTTCCATAATTTTTTTGATAAGGTTGAGTAAACATTCTTGACAGAGATTTGTCCTGACGAATCACCACCTATCCATATTAATTCATCTGGTCTATCCACAAGTTTGATGCCTAAACCAATCAAATTTTGCCTGTATCTATCCCATTCCGCTGCAAGTTCACCAACCAAACCCAAATCAACACGGTCATACCAATATGAGCCTATCGAACCCCTTGGCAAAGCGCGACTTTCTTGATACAAGAGATGAATGTTTATTTGATTAATAATGTGCACCAACTCCTGTGATAAAATGACGTCCTTCCCCATTCCTAAAATTGCATCCTTCCCAACTGAAATAAAGTGTCTCGAGCCCGGGTTCCACTCCATTCACTATAATATCATTGGTAACGTATTCAATAGATTTTTCCATGTCTGTGACACATAGGATGTAACCGAAGATGCCAATCTTAACCATGACAACACCGACCTATGTGGGAAGTACTTGTCTTTGATCACCCTTTGCCATATGCCCATCTTCATCAAAGATTTCCATAAAGTATTTGTTGCCAATGCCCTATAGAAAATGAAGATGTTCCGTAGACCCCATCCTCCATAGAGTTTTGGTTTTGTAATTGATTTCCAATTTCTTAAATGATAACTCTATTTGTTCTTATTTCTTGACCAGAGGAAGGAAATCATCATTTTTCGAATCCTGTGGAGAACCGAGATCGATATATGAGCTAGAGTCATCCAATAGACTGGTTGGATCTCTAATACCGCTTTTATCAACACAAAGCATCCACCCAGGGAGAGCCATCTATTACACCGGTGATTATTCTGGGATTCAAACTTTTCAAAAAGCCTTTGCTAGTCCTCCACCTTATAACTATCTAGTTTCAGAAAATATCCCAGATATTTGAATCCTGCATAAATTTCTTTGAAGGAAAATTGGTATAAGACATTTAAAAGAGTGAGAGTTTCTGGAGGAACTCCAAAATGAAGAAAATCAGACTTCTGAACATTAATCACTAATCCCAAAGCTTGACAGAAAACTTGGAGAATATTTTGAATTTTCTCCCATTCGGCGATTGATGCTTTCGACATTATAAGAATGTCATCCACAAAAAGGAAGTGTAGAACCTTTATCAATATGGAAACTTTGATCCCCATGAGAGCTCCATCTACTTGTGCTTTCTTTAAAGAAAGGATGAGACCTTCCATTACCAAAATGAATAGAAGAGGTGACAGTGGACATCCCTGTCTAAGTCCTCTGCTGCTCTGAAAAAACTTGGTTGCCTCTCCATTTATCAAAATGGCATATGTTGTAGAAGTTACACAGGCCATAATCCAATTTTTTGTTAGCAACTTGAAGCCACATTGAAGAAGTATTAACCTAAAAAAATCCCAATTGGTACAATCATAGGCCTTTTTTAAGTCAAGCTTCGGGATAATAGCTTGTAGCTTTTCTGTTTTAATGTTGTGAATACACTCTTGTGCAGTACCAATAACATCTAAAATTTGTCTTCCTTTGAGAAATCCCAGTTGTTCTTCTGATAGTGTTCAAGATAGAATTGGCCTAATTCTCTTCACTATAACTTTAGCAATGATCTTGTAACATAAGTTACAAATTGCAATTGGGCAGAAATCAGAGAAAGAAGAGGGACTATTAACTTTGGAAATCAATGCCAGGAAAGTTGAGTTGAGTGATCTGATAACCTCCCCGCTAATTCTTGTTTCCTCAACCATATCGGTAAAATCCTGTCCAACCAACTCAAAGAAATTTAAGAAAAATTCTACATTCCATCCATCTAGCCCCAGAATTTTTTCCTTTGCAAAAACCCTTATTACCTCAAGGACTTCATCACTCGTACATGAATTTTCTATAAATTGAACCTCTGTCTCACTCACAAAATTTGGAAACAACATGACTGAGTTGATCTGATCCCCAATGTTGTTTTGACCTGCATCACTAAAGAAGGATTTAAAGAACTTGTTTGTTTCTTTCTTTATGGCCACCTGTCCCATATGGATCCCCCCTGCTTCATCCTTTATCTCCCAAATGTATTTTTTGTTTCTCCTATAGCTTGCAAAGCGATGGAAATACTTAGTATTTTTATCTCCACATTTAATCCATATCGCCCTTCTGTTTTGATGCCAACTTTCTTCCTCAACCATTAGTAATTTCTTTCGCTCAACCTCAAGAGTATACATTAACTTATCAGAGTCATTAGAGTGTATACCCTATGTCTTCTGTATGCAAATGTTAGTAAGTGCATATTCAATCTTTCCCAATTCTATATGTTCATTTAGGCCTTTTTCCTTAGACCATAACTTAACCCGAGCTTTTAAAAGGGAGAGTTTCCCTACTAGTCTCCTTTAGGCTACATTAAATTGTTGAAACTGCAAATCATTCCATACTTCCCAAACCATCACGGTGAAAGAATCTTCTCTAAGCCAGACTAGATTTAGCTTGAATGGATAAGCAACTGTCGGAATCCCAACACCCAATTGAAGAAACATTGGGGCATGATCAGACATATAGGGATATTCCACCCATGTCCTATACCTCATAGTAGATTTGATGAGGTCTTCCTCCACATAGATCTGATCTAGTCTTTTTGCAATACCATCTGCACCAGAGCTACCATTTCTCCACGTTGGAACCACCTCAGCAGGGAGAACGTCCACTAAATTATTTTTTATAAATAGAGATTTGAAAAAACTCGCCAAAGAGTCTACCAGTGTTGACTGCCCCCATACCTCCTTTGTGGAAGTTGTGAAGTTCATATCACCTACTATAATCAGATCCTTCTGTGCTAATAATCCTTTACCATCCACTATTTCCCATAAACATTTGCGATCTTGACAGGGGATGTATACATTCAGGAAAGATATCTTCCTGTTATCCATTAAATTTGTTCCTAACAAAAAAATACCACCACTTATTATAATAGGATCTAAAACAAAATAATTTGGATCCCACAATGCCAGGAGACCACCAGAAGTTCCCACAACACTAACTACATAAATCAGCAAGCCATGTTTGAGATTAAACATAAAGTTTCTTTCCTTTTTCGCAACCACCATAGTTTCTTGTAGGAAAATTATATTTGGGGAAGTTTTTGATAAAATTCTACGAAGGGAGGCCAATTTCAGGGGTCCTCCTACCCCTCTGATATTGAGGGAGAGGAGGATCATGATTTATCCCTTGCCAGGGCTTTCATGCCTCTAAGTTCCCTTTGATCATTGTTAGTAATAAGATGTGTAGCAATCGAAGAATTACTTGTCCCCACCTTTCTGCGAGCACTCCTTGTTTTGAAAGGTGAAATTTCATACCCAAAACCCCTTGACCACGGAGGGTCATCTTCTTTGAAAGACCCTTCCCCCTAAGAAACCTTAGAATCCCCACTAGCTAAATGTCTATCCACATGATCTTTGCCCAAAAAGGTCGAAATCGAGATAGGGCTTATATTTCGATTAAGGGTGGATACTAAAGTTGTTAGAATTATGTCCAATGAAGAATCATTGAAGGTTGATTCACTATAACCCGAGACGATCATTGGGTCATCCACCTTCTCAAGCATAGTATTAAAAATGGAAACCTCCCCACAGGAAGGTACATTCTCATGAGTAGGCAGGGTTCTATCATCAACCGAACCAGTAATCTCAGTTTTTGTATCTAGAGTCTTTCCTTTATCTAAAACAGGTGGTAGTGGCTGTTCCGGGAAAAGAATACTATTTAGGTGTTCACGCTCCCATGCAGTTAATGGAAAATACAGCTTGGGGCAATAGTATTTTATCTTACCAATAAATGTGTGGTCTGATGCAATAGGAATATCTTCAGAACTCAACCCAGGATATTCCACTAATTATTGTGCTTCCTCCAGAGGAGTGACAACGTCGCCTGAAATTTCATCCACTGAATCTTCTTCAACCAAAGAGTATTTTGACATTCCTTCCTCAAGTGACTGGTACGTCTGCATACTATGCAGTGGAAAGGTAGGCCCAAATAGTCCAACCTATGGACAAACAAAAGACCCCTCCATTCAATCTCTAGCACTTCCAGGAGCCCCACATGAACATCCACTTCAACAAGCACCTTAGCTATTATTTTATCCGGTGATCATAATGCTGCTTAATCAAATTTTATGAAACGTCCTATGGAGTTTCCAACCACCTCCAGAGATTTCGAATTCCACATCTGCAATAGTAGGCTCGGAAGGAGAAAACATAAGTGTCGGAAATTGAAATATTTTGTCACCGAGTTGAAACTCAAGCGCCACCTTTTCAACATCATTCTCCTCAAGTGGAATTAAGCATCGAGACCTATAAGCCAACCTCCCAACTAAAGCACAAAGTGCCAAGTTACATGACTCTTCTAGTCTTATATCCATGCCTAAGACCAATTTACACTTTGTCCTTTTAGGTCTTCACACCTTCGTTGGTCGCTTAACTTGACACCTCTTCTCTTTTAAACCTTCGCCTACCAGAACTTCGCCAATATTAGGGGATGCTACCACCTTATTCCTCCTTGCCATCCCTCCTATCTGCTGAGCCTTACTAGCAGATGGGAAAACCCCAGTATCCTCTTCTGGTATATCTACTCTACCTTGCACATTTTTTGTCTTCAATAGTCTAACTGACTAGTAAAATGGAATGGAAATGTTAGATTGGGTGTTTTTTATGTCCTCTGTATTAAAACTTGCATTAAAACGCTCATCAATATGATGAGCATTTCCTTTACTACTGCACATCGTATCAACCAAGGAAAATAAACCCGAACTCTCCTAGAGATTTTTGTTAGACACACCCATGAGTGCTTTGACCTCACACTCCATTATAGAAGTTGTTGGATACCGTTATCACCTGCCACCTCAATATTAGTTAAGTCTATTTTCATGGAGGTCTTGTTAGAGTTAAGTTGCCCCGGGATTCAGACAGTAATAACTAAAAGGTGAGTTGACATGGTTTCCATAACCGTGGATAGAAGCCAACTTGTAGGTGCTCTACTCTAAGATAGACCTAACACCAACTAAACTCCATCATCACTAGTTCTAAAGGATTAGATGTGTAGTTCTTAGTGGAAGCTTGTCAGTGAAAACCACTAATGGCAGTGCCAAAGTTAGTGAAAACTAACGCCGAGAAAAACCACCTCACAACGAGGGTATGAAACAAGAAAGTATAGGCTATCTCCCCAGACATTGCAGGTTAGCCACCATGAAACCTGCATCTTGAACTCGCCTTCCCATGTGAGCTTCTTAGTCAAGACTAAGATGAATAAAAAAATCCCCATCAAACATTAGCAAAGTTTGATTATTGTGTAAAAACACTTTATAACTTAACAAAATGTTCTTCATATATTGCACTTTTATTGTATAGTAATATTAATATTTTGTTTTATCCAACTATTTATCACTTAATTTATTTACTCATATAGCTAATTAATTTTTTTTAAATTAAATATTCATTAATTAAGAATTTATATAGATTTAAGAAATAAAAATATCATGAACTACACTTCATTTAAAAAAGGAAAGCTATTATTAACGTGGAACTACATTTCATTATAGGGATATTGTTATTGGACTAATCGATAAGTGCAGACACAAACAAATCTCCCTAGTTCTACCCATAACTAGAACAAAACAAAACATAATATAAGACTTTTCCTAGGCTTTAATTATTGAGTTTACTAGCTAACAAGAGATGGACAACATACCTTTTAAATGTTGTTTCCTCTTGTCATTGTCATTCTCGCTCCATTCCAAAGCTCATGTGATATTGAACTTGCAAAGAACCACAATCTAACGAAGTGAAAGAATTAAATTATTCTCAACAAAAACCTATGTATGTGATCAAGGAATCATACAATAAAATGAGACTAATTTTATGGGAAAAAAACATATCGCCATATCATATTAAATATAAATTCAAGAATACAACCAAAGCCTTGATGTCACAAGGTCCCATTTCAATGGCCCTTTTCTCTAACACACACACCTTTTCCGCAAAGACTTTGAATGAAGAAGATCCACCATGTAGCTTGTAGAACTAAAACAAAGCTCTCAAGAATAATCTGAAGTAGAACTCTCCATACAAATCTTAGCCTATTCAACCTTATCCTTTTACATAAGAGATCCCTCCTTATATAGGGTGAAAGAAGTATGGATGAGGAGATTAGGATGATCCCACCAAATTAGAGAAGCAAGTAAGATCCAAACCGATCAGAGGCCACCTCATCTTCTAGAACATTCGTGAAGTTTGACTTTTCCTTATCTTCTAGCATTGTCGCACCCTGTGCATATGGCATCCTGCGGAGATGTTGCAATCCAGCTACAGAGCAGGGTGTGAAGATCAAGCATCATCGCACCCCATGCATATTGCAGGGTGTGACGACCTTCCTTAATATGGTTTTTGAGAAAGGAAAGAAAATCACTTTTCTCATGGAGAAAGACTCTTTTACCTTTTCAGGGAACATGAACACATGTTGTCAGTGGATCACTCGGGTGACCAAAATAATGTGTAACAGAATGCCCCCAAAAGCATGAAGCTGGAACTCGTGACATATGAAATACTTTATAGAATGTGTGTGTCGAACAAGGAGGGCATCGATCGAGAACCTACAAACAATCAAGGATCTGCATAATAACATACCATCGTCTGAGGTAGACATTCCCATACTCAGATTACAAATTTCCTTTAAATGTCAAGTGATTCATGGCCACTAAATATACATTTTGGATCCATGACATCATGAATCGGCATAGCCACCATGAATACACTGTGGATCTATGCTCTAAAAGAATTCAAATCCAGAAATAGCCACAATACATACACAGTGGATCTATGTGTCAGTACTAATTCATGAATACTCCGTCACAACTTTGATAAGAATGATGAGATCTAGGGTCTTCATTTCCATCATCCTTAAGTATGAATCTAACCATGTGATTACAGGTGTCGAAGTCGAACATGGTAGAAACCACTTGATTACCGGTCATTATTGAAAATCATTAACAAGTGTGAGGGAAATCACCATTGATGTCAATGACTCCCAAGGTACCCCAGTACAATCCAATGAATGTGAATAAATGAGTTGAATTCGAACACTCGATGGAATCTCCCAATCAGGGGTCAATGATGTGAACCCACTTTTGGAAGCGAAGTAACCTGCCATTGAGGCATGCAGGTTCTAAGGTACTAAATGATTTCTAAGTCTTGTTCCCAGATAATGTGTCGAAGTCGATAGGAAAAGACTTGTCACAAGAGGGCCTTGATGTATCCCCCATCAATGACACAAAATAAGTAACATATTTGAAGTAGATCAGAGCATGAAACGATTCAGAACTGACTCAGGGAAGGCCGACATGGTATAAAATTTATAACTACAGATGGCTGACTTGATAGAAGGCTTGTTTAGGCTGGATTTATATTGAACATATGAATGACACGACAATGGTCTTGGCAGCATTGACTCAAGGAGGACCCAACATATGAACTTTTAGATGGTCAAACGAGAGACAAATGAATTTCTCAACCTAGATACAATGATGAAGGGGGTGTCATGTTCAAGAGTGACTATTACTACCACCAATACGAATACAGAGACACATTTCTTTCCCAATTTCCCCCCACCATTCCTGGCGAGTACCTCTTTATTTTTACTCAAGCTTGGGGAGGATAACATATTCTTGTAAATGTAAGCTCATCCTTCGGATGAGTCCTTGAGAGTATATTTAACAAACCCTAAGAAGGAGTGGCTCAATCCTAGATGGGTCTTTCAATGTTTGTTTAATGAGTTCAAGGAAAGAAAACTCAAGGGTTTTTCAATTTTAGAGAGTCTAAAAAACACTTAAAGAGAACTCCAATAGGTCCATTTTCGTAAATTAATCTGACGAGACCGAAAAAGTGATAACCTATCGCTCATCAGATGTTTTCTTCAAATACTTTTATGAGCATGAAAAGAACAAGGTTGCTCGGCCATCTTTTCATGTTTAAGGAGCTAGAAAAGAGCTTAAAGGATACTCCATATGTTTCATTTTTCATGTCACCATTACGAGTTTGAAAAAATGATAAAAGACTACTCAAATACATTCTCATGGTTTTACGAGTATGAGAAAGAACTAAGACTTGCTCGGAGTTTTTCCTGAAAAACCCTAAAAGGATCTGTACATGCGACAAATATAAAAACAAACCAAAAATAGGGACCCTTGTTCCAACGTCTCACCTATAGACTTTTTCAAACTGTGAAAATCAACCATTTGTAAAGTTGTTAGGACTTTAGGGTTTGGATAAAGCATAAAAAATAATATAAAATACAAATGAAAAGTAATAAAAATGAATAAAATAGGTAACAAACCACATTTTACCATTTCATTTGTAACTTTTCCCAAACATTACTCCAAAGCCCTCTTTTCACCTCGATTTTCAACTATTGATTATGGAGTGTAAGGGGGATCATTTCACGAATTGTCTCCGCTAAAGAGGTAATCTCCTTCTCCTTCATCTTTGCATGGTTTTAAAATTGATTTTAATTGGTTAAATTTATGTTTTGGGTTGACTTTTTGGGGGTTACCCATGTGTTGAGGTCGTCGCAGGTGCCTTATATCGGGACCTGCGATGATCTAGGATCATCGCAGGTGACCCTATAAGTGGGGGGATACGACGTCTCTCTATGTGAATGCACTGGCCTGCGACAACCGTGGCCCAAAATTTCAAAAGATGAACCCAACAAGAAAAAACCCCTAGGAACGAAAATTATGTTTCTAATTTCATCTTATGGTCCCTTGGGAGGTTTTCCTTGGTTAATATGTTGGAGTGGCGCGAACGAGAGCACGAAGAGGAAGACTACTTCATCGGGAATGACCCAGGAACACTGATGGCCCTCTGACAGTGTGGGTTACTAAAATTATTCAAGATTTATGGCATGAGGGCCCAATTGAGACTACTTGAGTAGCTGGTTCACATGTGGGATGTGGACAAGTAGGCATTTCATGTGGGTACCCACACACTCACCATAGATATTGAGGATATCTACTTCCTCACAAGACTATCTCATCGTGGTTCACGAGTGACACTTACAGGTAGCAGGGGTGAAAATGAGCCTATGAACTACTACTCCCATCATCTTTGTGTGCTGGGTATCGAGAAACATAGCATTAAGGTCGTTATCAAGGATGTCTGTGATTTTCCTTTGCGGACTATCCTCTATACTATTACTCACATGGAAGGGAGTGCAGCTCCCCACATGGCTATGAAAATCCATTTTCAATATGCATTGGAGTGTATGGAGCCCCGAGTCTTCAACTGGTGCAAAGGGGTCCTAAAAAGCATGAAGAAACAACTTACCAAGTGCAGAAGTGGTGGGTTAAAACAATTTGGATATGGGTCTATTTTGGTATCCTTCTTCCTAGAAAGGGTCCTTGTCCTACACTTGTAGGTGGAGTGGAGTATACCTGCTCCACATGATCCAAGGATGAAGAGGTGGGTAGACCTCATGGCCCGACATGGAGGCGGTCACATCGTCAGGTATGATGATGTCTTCTTCCATTAGTTAAGGACTCAAATGCTCATGGTCGACGATTATGCATACATTGGGTTAGATTTTCATAGATATCCGAACCTAGCTCTTCCCGAAGGTTCCCAATGGCGGGACATAGGTAAGAAGGAAATTTCGTTTATATAATGATTTTGTTGTTTTTAATGATATAAAATGTTTTTTTTGTTTTATAAGTCCAAAGACTAATCAAATGCTCTCCAAAAAATGTAGATGTGGGACCTTATCGTCCACCAGGATCATCCCCTATCCAGAGGCGAGGGGAGAGAGGTGTCATAGCAGGAGTGGATGCTTCCGATCTCAAGGCCATAGAACAAAACCTGGAGGGGCTTACAATGCATGTCCCGTATGCCACAATAGATGATATTCTTAGGCATTACCAACGCCACACAGTGGGTGTGTCTGCATCCATTGGTCGACTGCTGCATAGAGTAGCACGAGAATTCGTTTGTGATAGTGAGCAACATCTGTGATGCTTGATGTATATGAAGCCATGTGCTTCACATTTTTGACATTTTGGTCTTCGGACAAAAACACTTTTTGTAAAATTTTATCATTATATATATAAGGCTTCTATCAGCTTACTTGTTTTATGTATAAAGTGTGATTGGATTTTATAAATGTCTCAGATGTTTGTCTAACACATAATTATCCATTGCATATGTTAATGTATTTAGACATCTAGGAATGTGTTGATATTCAATGTAATCAAAATGACGTTCAAATAGATGAATCTGTAAATATACCCTTAAAAAAGTAGGACTCCAGATCGAATAAACATTACTCAACTGTAGTACTACTAATTGTGAATTGAGTCTTACAACAAGATGATGGATTCCAAGTGAAACAACGACAGTTAACAACTTGCTAACTGCATTGTATTCTGCAATATTGTTAGTTGCACGACCAAGGAAAACACCATTTAGACTGATTAACTCATTCGTAGGTGCATAGATTCCCCAAGCAACAGATGCTAAGTTTTGAGTACTGTGACTAGTGCTATTAGCGAAGCCAATGTAGGGTAGTGAAGACACCAACATCTGGAAACCAAGCACAAGGCAAGGTAAGCAACCGAAAGGAAGAAACCAAAAATGAAAAAGCACACAAAAGTATGATACACTAAAAGTACACAACACTCATGCAAAAATGACTTAAGCATAGTACTTCTTCAAGTAAAGCCCATTTCTGGGTTCACTCAAAGGAATTCCATCATAATCCACTAATTCATAAGACCCTTTCTCCAACACTCGTTTCACAATGTAAGGACCCCACCACATAGGCTTGAATTTACCGGCCCCTAGAAAATCACGATCTTACTCATAAAGGAGAACTAGATCACCTTTAGAAAAAACACGTGGTTTGACATGCTTTTCATATTGAGCTTTGATGTGCTTTTTATGAGTTTCAATAACTAAGGCCGCATCTTGACGGGTTTCATCTAATTGCATCAAGTACAAAAGACGTTCCTCTTCAACTGAGGTGTTAGGGAGAGGTTCGACTACTAGTTTCAAAGATATAATCTCACATTCAATCGACAAAATTACTTCAATACCATATACTATCTGGAAAGGTGTGAACCCCGTGGCAGACTTAACGGATGTCCGATATGCCCATAATGCAAAGAACAACATCGTGTTCCAATTTGACTTATGAATTCCTACCATCTGTTGGAGCATAGTAGTGAGGACTTTGTTGATTGCTTCAACCTGGCCATTGGCCTATGGATAGTAAGGTGTTGCGTTTTCATGGCAAAGACCCAACTTCTCAGTGAGTTCAAACATCATAAAATTATGAAAATGACTACCATGATCAGTAACGATAGCTTGAGGGACACCAAACTAAGTAATGATATGATTGAATATGAATAACGCTAAAGTTTTCCCGGTTTTATCAAATGTAGGCATCGCCTCGGCCCATTTAGTGAAATAATGCACAACTACAATAATGTATCCATGCCCCCTGACCGAGTGAGGGTTACATGTCATGAATTCAATGCCCCATTTGGCGAATGGATCGACAGAAACTATAGGGTGAAGAGGATCAGGGTGAGATCAGATCTTGTTGTTGTAGGTTTGACAAGCATGGCATTTATGGACGGCAGTAATGCAATCCTTAAACAATGCACTACTACAAATTGAAAAATTTGTGACAACTACTTGCGACGAAAGTACTCTTTCGTTGCAAAATTCAAGAGAAAAAGTTCAATTTTTCAATTTTGTTCTAAATCCAACCCGTATCCATCGCTCTCTCGACGACATCAAACTTTCATCTGTTTTGCGATGGTCATGTACATAGTGGACTATCGTCTATATTTCGATGAACGTGTGTATTCATCGCAAGAGAAATGCTAACTATTGACCATTACACTCTTTGATACTATCCATATTGACCATTATACTATTTGACAAAGTTTAAATTTATATGGTCAAATTTCATCGCAAGAGCAACGATATGACCGTTATAACCATTATACTCTTTGACAAAGTGACCTAAATATAACTAGTTATTTTTTATATTTATAGGTCACTGTTCATCGCAATTGCGACGACAGTGACCTATAAATATTTTACGATTTAAAGATGTTGCGACAATCTTGCTATAACAACGATGGTTCCGAAAGGGTAGTTTTGTGCATAAGTTGTGCGGAATAATGTCACAGAATATAATTAGAGGTGGGGAAAAAAGTAAAGTGGGTGAAAAGGGTGATGGTAGATGTTATTGCCCTTGCAAAAAATGTTGCCTCATACATCCCGTAAGAATTTTAATAGCAACAACTACAAAACATTGTAGGAAATATGGGCACATTGATGGCGGATCAAATGAATATCGTCCCATGGTAATTCTATATATTCATTATATGTTTTTGTATTGTCAATTTTATATAAAATTATATATATGTATATGTATTGTTTGAATGTTTGTTATAGTATACACTATTTTTGCATGATTGTTTGTAATTATAAAGTTAGAGTTGCCTTCTAACTTTCTACATAATATTGCACCAAGTAGTAGTATAAATGATGTTGTACAAGCTGAGGAACATGGCCAACAAAATGAGGATCTCATGGAAGAAGATGATGGGATAAATCAAATGATCCAAGACTTGTTTTCACAACCAGATGAGGATGGGGATAGTGTTGGTATTTATGATGAACCTCTATTAGAAAAGGCAAATAAACGACTTTATGAAGGATCAAGAGCAAATATTCTCTCCACTATATTGTTGCTAGTGAACTTAAAGGTTATGAATAATTTGTCAAACACTTGTATGACACAGATCCGAAGGTATGTAATATGTTTCATCTCATATTATACATAAATGTTGATTTTCTCTATTTTTTTTAGTGTTAATTAATGTGTAAAATAAGGATGCAATTTTTATGATTAATACTCTTTACATTAACTAGTTATTTGTTATGTTGTAGATTGTTAGGTGAATTTTTGTTACCATCGTCAAATATTTTACCTCGCACATATTGAGGTTTGCATGCCATTATGAAAGACATTGGAATGGATTATCAAACTATAGATGCATGTCCTAATGATCATATTATATATTATGGAAAACATGCTTTGAAAACAGAATGTCTGCAATGTCTTATCAGTAGATATCGAACCGATCAAGTAACAAAAAGGGTGCCTCGAAAGGTTCTTCGTCATATTCCCATAATTACACGTTTGCAACAATTGTTCAGGTGTGAAAGCATAACACAATTTATGGATTATCATGCACGTAAAAAAAATGGAGATGGTGTTCTTTGAATGCCTATTGATGGTTCTGCATTCAGGGAAATTGAGGAAAAATGGGCAAATTTCAAATATGAATCTTGTAATGTTAGGCTTTCATTGGCAGCTGACGGTGTTAATCCATTCAAAGAGCTTAGGTCTATTTACTCAGTGTGGCCTATTTTTGTTATCAACAATAACATTCTTCCATGGATGTCAATAAAGAGGGAGCACATAATGTTGACAATGATTGTTCCAAGTATTTGTTTACATTAATTTTTGAATGTAACATTTTCATTTGTTTCAATTTTTGCATAATATATTTTGTTTATTTATTTACTTATATATACATGATATCATTCCTATAGTAATTATGTGTAATTTCAAACAATTAGGTAAGTACCAAGTTAAAGATATGAATGCATATATCGAGACTCTTATTGACGAAGTACTAAAGTTATGGGCCAAAATCACAATGTATGACATGTAAACCAATCGAGGAGAAGAAATTTAAATTCCATGGAATACTTTTATGGACAATTCATGATGCCCCTGGACTATCAAATTTTCGTGGTATGTAGCATTATGATATTTCTCTTTAATACTTTTAAAAAAATTAATGTTATAATCATGGTGCATGTTTAATTTTTAAATAATCTCATCGTATAATTGACATTAATCCTTTTATTGCAGGTCTTCAAATAAAGGGTAAATTTGCATGTCCAGTTTGTGGTCCTAAGATGAAATATCGTCATTCAAAATTTTTAGGAAAGGTGGTGTTTGATGAGTATAGGCATCTCCTCCCTAAAAACCATAAGTATCGTACTACTGAAAAACATCTTTTCAATGGGAAAGAAGAGTCTGGTTTAAAACCACGAAGAATGACACCTCACCTATGGAGTTTGGAATATAATAGAAATCGTCAAGGTACTCAATTTCTTTATGTATCGTAGATCATGTAATATTTTGAGTTTTTATTTTAATCATTGAATTTATTTTACCGTATTTGATAATTATTGTTGTGATTTCTTTTATGCTTCATGAAGGCCACCATCATCATGAATGTATTAATAATAGGCTTCCACGAGGAATGAAATGTAATCCCACTCAATTCACGAGGTTTCCCTACTATGAGGAGCTAAAAATAGCTCATTTGTTTGATACAATGCATATTGGGAAGAATGTGACATAAACGTTATGGAAAATCATAGATGGTAGGAGGGACAAAGAAAAAATTGTCAAAATTTGTACTGACATTCAGGAAGCCAATCATACAATGTGAAGTGTGATCCGATATTCAAATAGATCAGATGGAGTACTAGACCGAAATAACCTTCCATGATTATTAACAGAGCAACAAAGCAATGATGTAAAAGAGGTCATTCAAGAATTAAATTTCCCATGGATTTTGCTTCAAACATAAATAATATCTTAACAAAGAAAGGTGAATTTGGTGGGGTAAAAACACATGATTGGCATACCTTCATTAAGGTAATAATTTTGGTATACATATTTATATATATTGGCCTTATAAATCTTTTATTATTTTTATTTTCTTTGTCTACTTTGGTCAAAACAAATAACGATTCATTTTTTTGTTACAGTATGTTCTACTGCTATCTCTCCCAAACGACTTTGACAACAATGCCAAACAAGTTATATATGATCTTAGAAAATACATGAGGTAAGTAGTTGTGATTTATATGCAAAATGTTCTTTCAAATTATTGTTGTAATTAATGACACATGTTTTACTTGTAATGTAATATATTATATTATGTTATGTTGAAACATGTTATTTTCTTGTGTCATGATCTCATGTAGAGGGTTGTCATTGAAAGAAATCCATGAAGATGATATAAAGTTTTGGAAGAGAGAAATTCCTCGTCTAATGTGTGAAAAGAAAAAGTATATACCTCCAATATTTTTCAATGCACAAGAACACTACCTCATACACCAAGTTGAGGAGATTGAAATTTGTGGACCTGTTCAGACAAGGTCAATGTGGATGGTGGAGAGGCACTTGAAATCATTGAAGGCGTTGGTTAGACAAAGTGCCTGTACTGAGGGTTCTATGGTTGAGGGATATATGGCATATCAATCCATGGTGTATATTAGTCAGTATCTTCCTAAATTATCAACGCCAAATATGCATGCAGTGGATCGCATTTGGGATGTGAACTCCATCAAAAAAATTGAAGATCAAGAGTGTTGGTTGTGGAGCCTGATTATCTTCCTAATGCAGAGGTCCTTGCTTTCAGCTGTGTTTATACCCCATGAAGTATTTACACCCCAGAAGTATGTACACTCTTCCACGCGGGGGAGTGCAGAGGGGGGGTACCCCCTCTGCGGGGTCTGGGGGCAAGCGGGGGTTCGGGGGCGAAGCCCCCGAAGCAAAAATTGCCT
>ML788905.1:312778-323417 GCA_009831015.1 Picea engelmannii
GGATTCTCAGGTATTTGAGAGGTACTACTACACATGCATTATGTTTTGGAGGTTCAGACACTTTTCTACAGGGATATGTTGATTCAGATATGGCAGGTGATAAAGACAGCAAGAGGAGCACCATAGGGTATGCTTTTACTATAGGTGGAACAACAGTAAGTTGGATTTCAAAATTGCAAAAGGTTGTTGCACTTTCAACAACAGAGGTAGAGGATGTTGTTGCTACAGAGGCTAGTAAAGAGATGATTTGGTTACAAAGGTTTATGGAGGAATTGGGAAAGAAGCAGGAGAACAACAAGTTGTACTGTGATAGTTAGAGTGCCATTCACCTTACAAAGAACTCAGCCTTCCATTTGAAGACTAAGCATATACAGTTGAGTTACCACTTCATACGATCTGCCCTGGAAGATGGACAATTGAAGCTGGAAAAGATACATACTAGCCAGAATCCTGCAGACATGTTAACAAAGGGAGTAACCAGGGAGAAACTGAGTTCTTTCTTAGTTTCAGTTGGTCTTCAAGATTGAAGATGAAGATGAGAAATTTGCCAAGTCCAAGAAGGTTCAAAGTCCATCATATACAACAGCGGTGGAGTTGTTGAGATCAGTCTCCAGGTGGGAGATTGTTGGTTGTGGAGCCTGATTATCTTCCTGATGCAGAGGTCCTTGCTTTCAGCCGTGTTTATACCCCAGAAGTATGTACACTCTTCCACGTGGGGGAGTGAAAAGGGGGGGTACCCCCTCTGCGGGGTCCGGGGGGCCTATCCCCTCGGCTGGGGGGTCTGGGGGTAAGCGGGCCCCTAGCGGGGGTTCGGGGGCGAATCCCCCGAAGTAAAAATTGCCTTGTAAAATTATATTGTAATTTCATTGTAAATCTGGACCATTCATTATAAGGTCACAGATATAATGGTAGAGATTATGTTAGGGTTTTTTGCCCTAGAAGGCAACCCTCTTTTATGAGGGAAATGTATTGCGGCTATGGATGATGGTGAATATTGTATTATGAGAGAGGAGACTGTAAGAGAAAGAAGACGAAGTTACAGTGGGTTTTGCTGTAAGTTGTATCCCTTCATTTTGCTGGATAATAATAAAGGAAGGACCTGGCAATTTCTCTGGTGGACGTAGCCCACACTGGGTGAACCACGTAAATCTGTGTCTCTCTTGTATTGTGTATCTTCTGTGTTTTGTTTCTGCATTTTTTTTATTTTATCGCTCCGCGGTCCTGTTTTTCTAACAAAGAGCATCTGTTGGGGAAAGGTAGAATGGAAAAAATGAGAGGTAATATATTAATAATTGTGGATATTTATATTAATAATACATATAAGTTTCATTTTTGTGTATATGATCATACTCATTAATATATTAATATAATTTATTTCATAAATTATTAATATTTATAACCTGCATATTGGATGTTATAACTAATATTTAATAGTGGTGAATTACGATTTTTCGATTCAGTTGCTCAAGAGTGGGATGCATTGCATTTATACATTGCAAATAATATTGACTGGATGAATGTATGGATTGAAAGATGTAAACAACATAATGGAGGTAGGTTATCATGGGAGCAACTGTTTGAATTGGTTAGAGAGGCTCATCGTAATGAAGATGCCAATGTTACACAAAGGGAAATTGATTTAGCATATGGTTTGAAAGATGGTTAGGTAAGCAAATTCACTCATTTTATTCAGTTATTTTATATTATATTAATGTGACTACATGTGTACTATATTTTTCAGATACTTTCAATGTTATATAAATATATATCTTAATTTATTAATTGACAATGCATCTTTTACATATCTGGCATATTGCAGTTGAAACACCACAAGGCTATGTGGTGCAATGGTCGTAACTTTCGCATCAAACAATTGGATGAAACCAGGAAAACTTATGATAGTGGGATAACTGCAGTATTCCAAGTCACTAATGTCTCCTCTAGGACTGACAGACATCCCTAAGAATCTAAAAATAGATATTATGGGTATTTAAACGATATAATTGAGTGTGACTTTAATTCCTTCAAATTAGTTCTGTTCAATGTCAAATGGTATAGGTTACGAATGCATGAATGCGATGAGGAAAGAACTGTTATTCAACATGCCAACGGATTTTCAATGATTAAAACAATGGTGTTTGAAAGAGGACATTATCGCTATGTTTTTCCAAGACAATATGAACATGTCTTTTACTCAAATGTTCCAGGTGAGAGGGATTGGCCATTTGTTGTTAGATATGATCCAAGAGGAAGGCTAATTAAGTATACTCATTTACAGGAAGAAGATGATATTGAAGATAAAGAATATGATTCGCCAGATCAGACAGAGCCAGAAGATCATGCAGGGTCAACAGATGAAGAAGACAAAGAAGATCACGATCCATGCGTAGGAGACAATATTACAATTCTTGATGATGATGTCGATGAAAATATGCTTGAAAATGACATTGATGACGATGATGATATCATCAATCCTTTAAACATCGTTTCTAAACCGAATGATGATACAGATGTCGAGTTCGATGAAGAAGATCACGATACAGAATAAGGATGATTACATAGATGTTGAGGTTGGATTAGGTACGTGACTATATAATACTTTAATTTGTATGAATTATTATCTTAAAATAATTTACTTATAATGTCATGGGTTAATTACATGTTTTTAAGTTTTATGCGACATTTTTATATCCTATGTTACATGTCATTTAATTATTATGTGAAACCTGAAAATAGTTGCCAATATACTAAAGTACGTGGTAGACTAAAAATATCATTTACAAACACACAATTTCATGTACCTTCATTAATTTTTGTTTTTGTAGTTTCTATGCATGAATCTTAATAGGATGTTGCTTTCGATTATTTTATATTTTATAGATTGGGTATTGGGGATCAATTGAGAGTGATGCGAGGGGGAGGGGAGGGGCCATATGAGCTTCCACCTTCACGTGGTTGGCCTTGTTCAGTAGAGGATAAATTATTCTTGAAACCAAGAGAAGCTCTTTCATTTTTATACCATCATGATCGTATAAGATGTCATCAATATTGTTGTCATAGTATTGCATCAATGAAGTTTTGATGAACATGTTTGTCATTTCTATAGAATTTTTGTTGAAACCCTATTTTTATTTCAAAGTACACAAATTGGTTAACACAAGTTTTAATTTTGCATCAGTCTTTCTTCATTTTTCTTTCAGGTTCTACATTAATGTATATACAATGTATCTGTGTCATAGTTGTGATGAAAATTCCCTCTTTTTCGTTGATTGCATAATCAACACCATAAAAATACTCCCTTGCAGTACTAGATGCAAGGATGTGTGTACTATCAAACAAATTTTACAAGGAACAAGGAATGGAAATTGTACTACGACTAGACACGGGGAACAATGACCTGTGAATGGGGTCAATGTCAAAAAATTTTCAGACTGTTTCTATATGCATTGCAATTTGACATGGATAGACTATTCTCGTGCCTTAATGATATGGGAGGGTTTCTTGACACAAATTTGACTTACACACCCACTTTCTTCCATCATCAATTCATCATGTAAACCATAAACCCTATTTTTCATATGTTCTAGTAGATATGTTAATGATTCCTAATTTCATATTTGTATTTGACTCAAGGTACAACTAGCTTCAAAATTATCAAATTTTAATTTCAAGTTGATAAACCAAATATGAAATGAACCCTAATTAAAACCATCAAGTGTTGGAATTTGTCATTTAAGTGTAGTGTCATGTAGTTATCTTTTAAAACATAGAGAGAGTAGTCTCTATAGAAGTAGAGCAATATATTGATATTGGATTCTCTTCTAAGTTGATGTTGATCTTTTTAACCTTCAAGAATATGTACTAGAGGAGAAAATCAAGGATAATAATCAAGGAAATTGTATTAGGACTAGACATGGGCAATAGTGACCTGTGAATGGGGCCATCGTTGAAATTTTTTCAAACTATTTTTGTATGCACTGAAATTTGACATGGATAGACTATTTGCATGCCTTAACGATATGGGAGGGTTTTTGGACTCAAATTTGACTCAGTACACACCCACTTTCTTCCATCATCAATTAATCATGTAAACCATAAACCCTAATTTTCTTTCAAAGTACACAAATTGGTTGACGCAAGTTTTCAGTTTTCATTAGTCTTTCTTCATTTTTCTTTCAGGTTCTACATTAATGTATATACAATGTATCCATGTCATAGTTGTGATAAAAAATCACTCTTTTTCACTAATTGCTTAATCAATTCCATAAACATACTCCCTTGCACTACTATATGTGGGGACGTGTGTAATTTCGAACAAATTTTACAAGGAACAAGGAATGGAAATTGTACTAGGACTAGACACAGACAACAATGACCTGTGAATGGGGCCAACGTGGAAATTTTTTCAAACTGTTTTTGTATCCACTGAAATTTGACATGGATAGACTATTCACATGCCTTAATGATATGGGAGGGTTTCTGGACTAAAATTTGACTCACACACACACCTTCTTCCATCATCAATTCATCATGTAAACCATAAACCCTAATTTTCTTTCAAAGTACACAAATTGGTTAACGCAAGCTTTAAGTTTTCATCATTATTTCTTCATTTTTCTTTCAGGTTGTACAATAATGTACATACAGTATATGTGTCATAGTTGAGATTATATATCCCTCTTTTTTGTTGATTTCTTAATCAACACCATAAAAATACTAGACGTGGTGGGCAACAATGACTGCATGTGAATGGGGCCAATGTTGAAAAATTCTCAAACTATTTCTGTATGCATTGAAATTTGACATGGATAGACTATTCACATGCCTTAACGATATGGGAGGGTTTCTAGACTCAAATTTCACTCACAAGCCCACTTTATTCCATCATCATATCATCATGTAAACCATAAACCCTATTTTTCATATGCTCTAGTATATATGTTAATGATTCCAAATTTCATATTTGTATTTGAATCAAGGTATAGCTAGCTTACAAAGTATCAAATTTTAATTTCAAGTTAATAAACCAAATATGAAATGAATCCAAGCATCATTTGATATCGTCACAAGAGAGACGAATGTAAATAATCTTGCAACGAATTACCTATAATATCGACGAAAAAAGTTCGTCGATAGTATAGTTAATCCGTTGCAAGAATGTGTCTTTGAATGGTGTTACATGGTTTGCAAGGAGTTTAGGTCTTATATGGTGTAATGTAGTGTAGTATATAAGAACAATCTCTATGCCAAACCTCAAAATGGATAGTACCATATCTTGTTCATAAGACAAATATTTTGTGTATGTTTCCTTTGTGGTGGCTCAAGCCCTTAGTACACATGATGCATGACAATGAAATGTAACAATTTGACTTTTGAATGATATTGTTATGTCACCCATGGTTAAGGAAAGAACATAATGTTCTTAGGTCCTATTTGAATCTTCTTATAATTGAGATTCATTACATAGTCCTTGAAAAAAGACAAAAGACTTATGTAGCAGATATTTGGTCTTTGTGTGGGACATATTTTGCCATTAGTATGTTTTGTACAAAAATAATGGATCTTGGGGACTACACCATGGTCAAGGAACGAGGAAAAAGGAACAAGCAACAAGGAACAATGAATGAGGAACAAGGAACAAGGAACAAAAATTGTACTAGGACTAGACACGTGCAAGAATGACCTGTGAATGGGGCCAACATTGAAAATATTTCAAACTGTTTCTGTATGCACTAAAAGTTGTCATGGATAGACTATTCGCATGCCTTAACGATATGGGAGGGTTTCTGGACTCAAATTTGACTCACAGACCCACTTTATTCCATCATCAATTCATCATGTAAACCACAAACCCTAATTTTCTTTCAAAGTACACAAATTGGTTGAGGCAAGTTTTAAGTTTTAATCAGTCTTTCTTCATTTTTCTTTCAGGTTCTACATTAATGTATATACAATTTATCCATGTCATAGTTGTGATGAAAAATCCCTCTTTTTCGTTGATTTCTTAATCAACACCATAAAAATACTCCCTTGCAGTACTAGATGTGGGGATGTGTGTACTGTCGAATGAATTTTACAAGAAACAAGGAACGAAAAATGTACGAGGACTAGACACCAGCAACAATGACCTGTGAATGGGGCCAACGTTGAAATTTTTTCAAACTTTTTCTGTATGCATTGAAATTTGACATGGATAGACTATTCGCATGAATTAATGATATGGAAGGGTTTCTCGACTCAAATTTGACTCACACACCCACTTTCTTCCATAATCAATTCATCATGTGAGCCATAAAACCTAATTTTCTTTCAAAGTACACAAATTGGTTGACGCAAGTTTTAAGTTTTCATCAGTCTTTCTTCATTTTTCTTTCAGGTTCTACATTAATGTATATACAATGTATCTGTGTCATAATTGTGATGAAAAATCCCTATTTTTCATTGATTTCTTAATCAACACCATAAAATATTAGAGCTGGTGGGCAACAATGACTGCATGTGAATGGGGCCAACGTTGAAATTTTTTCAAACTGTTTCTGTATGCATTGAAATTTGACATGGATAGATTATTCACATGCCTTAAGGATATGGGAGGGTTTCTGGACTCAAATTTCACTCACACAACCACTTTGTTCCATCATCATATCATCATGTAAACCATAAACCCTATTTTTCATATGTTCTAGTAGATATGTTAATGATTCCAAATTTCATATTTGTATTTGACTCAAGGTACAACTAGCTTGCAAAGTATCAAATTTTAATTTCAAGTTGATAAACCAAATATGAAATGAATTCAAGCATCATTTGATATCAATGCAAGAGAGACAAATGTAAATAATCTTGTGACAAATTAGCTATACTATCAATGAAAAAAGTTCATCGATAGTATAGCTAATTCATCACAAGAATGTGTCTTTGAATGGTGTTACATGGTTTGCAAGGAGTGTAGGGATTATATGGTGCAATGTATTGTATTCTATAAGAACAATCTCTATGCCAAACTTCAAAATGGATAGTACCATATCTTGTTCATAAGAAAAATATTCTTTGTATGTTTCCTTTGTGGTGGCTCAAGCCCTCAGTACACATGATGCATGACAATGAAATCTAACAATTTGACTATTGAATGATAGTGTTATGTCACCCATGGTTAAGTAAAGAACATAAGTTTCTTAGGTCCTATTTGAATGTTCTTAGAATTGAGATTCGTTACATAATCCTTGAAAAAAGACAAAAGACTTATGTAGCGGATATTTGGTCTTTGTGTGGGACATTTTTTTCCATTAGTATGTTTTGTACAAAAATAATGGATCTTGGGGAATACACCATGGTCAAGGAACGAGGAACAAGGAACAAGGAACGAGGAACAGGGAACAAGGAGCAAGGAACAAGGAACACAAATTATACTAGGACTAGACACCGGCAACAGTGACTTATGAATGGGGCCAACGTTGAAATTTTTTCAAACTGTTTCTGTATGCACTGAAATTTGTCATGGATAGACTTTTCACATGCCTTAACGATATGGGAGAGCTTCTGGAATCAAATTTGACTCACACACCCACTTTATTCCATCATCAATTCATCATGTAAACCATAAAACCTAATTTTCTTTCAAAGTAGACAAATTGGTTGACGCAAGTTTTAAGTTTTCATTAGTCTTTCTTCATTTTTATTCTAGGTTCTACATTAATGTATCTATTTCATAGTTGTGATGAAAAATCCCTCTTTTTAGTTGATTTATTAATCAAAACCATAAAAATACTCCCTTGCAGTACTAGATGCGGGGACGTGTGTATTGTCGAACGAATTTTACAAGGAACAAGGAACGAAAATTGTACGAGGACTAGACACCGGCAACAGTGACTTGTGAATGGGGCCAACGTTGAAATTTTTTCAAAATGTTTCTGTATGCACTGAAATTTGACATGGATAGACTATTCAAATGCCTTAACGATATGGGAGGGTTTCTGGACTCAAATATGACTCACACACCCACTTTATTCCATAATCAATTCGTCATGTAAACCATAAACCCTAATTTTCTTTCAAAGTACACAAATTGGTTGATGCAAGTTTTAAGTTTTCATCAGACTTTCTTCATTTTCCTTTCAGGTTCTACATTAATGTATATACAATGTATCTGTGTCATAGTTGTGATGAAAAATCCCTCTTTTTCGTTGATTTCTTAATCAACACCATAAAAATACTAGAGCTGGTGGGCAACAGTGACTGCATGTGAATGGGGCCAACATTGAAATTTTTTCAAACTGTTTCTGTATGCATTGAAATTTAACATGGATAGACTATTCACATGCCTTATCAATATGGGAGGGTTTTGGAGTCAAATTTCACTCACAGACCCACTTTCTTCAATCATCATATCATCATGTAAACCATAAACCCTATTTTTCATATATTCTAGTAGATATGTTAATGATTCCAAATTTCATATTTGTATTTGACTCAAGGTATAGCTAGCTTGCAAAGTATCAAATTTTAATTTCAGGTTGATAAACCAAATATTAAATGAATCCAAGCATCATTTGATATTGTCGCAAAAGAGACGAATGTAAATATTCTTGCGACGAATTAGGTATACTATCGACGAAAAACGTTCGTCGATAGTATAGCTAATTCGTCGCAAGAATGTGTATTTGAATGGTGTTACATGGATTTCAAGGAGTGTAGGGCTTATATGGTGCAATGTAGTGTAGTCTATAAGAACAATCTCTATGCCAAACTTCAAAATGGATAGTACCATATCTTGTTCATAAGATAAATATTCTTTGTATGTTTCCTTTGTGGTGGCTCAAACCCTCAGTACACATGATGCATGACAATGAAATGTAACAATTTGACTATTGAATGATAGTGTTATGTCACCCATGGTTAAGGAAATAACATAAGGTTCTTAGGTCCTATTTGAATCTTCTTAGAATTGAGATTCATTACATAGTCGTTGAAAAAAGACAAAAGACTTATGTAGCGGATATTTGGTCTTTGTGTGGGACATTTTTTTCCATTAATATGTTTTGTACAAAAATAATGGATCTTGCGGAATACACCATGGTCAAGGAATGAGGAGTGAGGAGAAAGGAACAAGGAACAAGGAACAAGGAAAAAAAATTGTACTAGGACTAGACACGGGCAACAATGACCTTTGAATGGGGCCAAACTTGAAATGTTTTCAAACTATTTCTGTATGCACTGAAATTTGTCATGGATAGACTATTCACATGCCTTAACGATATGGGAGGGTTTATGGACTCAAATTTGACTCACACACCCACTTTATTCCATCATCAATTCATCATGTAAACTATAAACCCTAATTTTCTTTCAAAGTACACAATTTGGTTGACGCAAGTTTTAATTTTTCATCAGTCTTTCTTCATTTTTCTTTCAGGTTATACATTAATGTATATACAATGTATCTGTGTCATAGTTGTGATGAAAAATCCCTCTTTTTCATTGATTATTTAATCAACACCATAAAAATACTCCCTTTCAGTACTAGATGCGGGGACATGTCTACTGTCGAATGAATTTTACAAGGAACAAGGAATGGAAATTGTACGAGGACTAGACACCGACAACAGTGACCTGTGAATGGGGCCAACGTTGAATTTTTTCAAGCTGTTTCTGTATGCAATGAAATTTGACATGGATAGACTATTCGCATGAATTAACGATATGGGAGGGTTTCTCGACTCAAATTTGAGTCACATGCCCACTTTCTTCCATAATCAATTCATCATGAAAGTACACAAATTGGTTGACGCAAGTTTTAAGTTTTCATCAATATTTCTTCATTTTTATTTTAGTTTTTACATTAATGTATATAAAATGTATCTATTCCATAGTTGTGATGAAAAATACCTCTTTTTCATTGATTTCTTAATCAACAACATTAAAATACTAGAGCTGGCGGGCAACAATGACTGCATGTGAATGGGGCCAATGTTGAAATTTTTTCAAACTGTTTTTGTATGTATTGAAATTTGACATGGATAGACTATTCACATGAATTAACGATATGGGAGGGTTTCTGGACTCAAATTTCACTCACACACCCAATTTCTTCCATCATCATATCATCATGTAAACCATAAACCCTATTTTTCATATGTTCTAGTAGATATGTTAATGATTCCAAATTTCATATTTTTATTTGACTCAAGGTACATCTAGCTTGCAAAGTATCAAATTTTAATTTGAAGTTGATAAATCAGATATGAAATGAATCCAAGCATCATTTGATATCATCGCAAGAGAGACAATTGTAAATAATCTTGCGATGAAATAGCTATACTATCGACGAAAAAACTTCGTCGATAGTATAGATAATTCATCGCAAGAATGTGTCTTTGAATGTTGTTGTATGGTTTGCAAGGATTGTAGGGATTATATGGTGCAATTTAGTGTAGTCTATAAGAACAATCTCTATGCCAAACCTCAAAATGGATAGTACCATATCTTGTTCATACGAAAAATATTCTTTGTATGTTTCCTTTGTGGTGGCTCAAGCCCTCAGTACACATGATGCATGACAATGAAATGTAACAATTTGACTATTGAATGATAGTGTTATGTCACCCATGGTTAAGGAAATAACATAAGGTTCTTAGGTCCT
>ML788905.1:323467-340483 GCA_009831015.1 Picea engelmannii
TTCAAAGTACACAAATTGGTTGACGCAAGTTTTAAGTTTTCATCAGACTTTCCTCATTTTTCTTTCAGGTTCTACATTAATGTATATACAATGTTTCTGTGTCATAGTTGTGATGAAAAATCCCAATTTTTCGTTGATTTCTTAATCAACACCATAAAAATACTCCCTTCCAATACTAGATGTGGGGACGTGTGTATTGTCGAGAAAATTTTACAAGGAACAAGGAACGAAAATTGTATGAGGACTAGACATAGGCAACAATGATCTATGAATGGGGCCAACGTTGAATTTTTTTCAAACTTTTTCTGTATGCACTGAAATTTGACATGGATAGACTATCTGCATGCCTTAACGATATGAGAGGGTTTCTGAACTCAAATTTGACTCATACACCCACTTTCCTCCATCATCAATTCATCATGTAAACCATAAACCTTATTTTTCATATTTTCTGGTAGATATGTTAATGATTCCTAATTTCATATTTGTATTTGACTCAAGGTACAACTAGCTTGCAAAGTATCAAATTTTAATTTCAAGTTGATAAACCAAATATGAAATATGGATGCCATAAGAATTTTTTCACACCACATATGGTCGGAGTCAAGGCTTATAACATCATTGATGGAGGAAAACAAGGGCTTTATGTTGTAAACAAACATTTATTTTACTTAATGGCCAAGAAGAAGGGATCCAATTCGGAATATGGGAACCATTAATATATTTTTGATATCAAAATAAGAATGGATCTCCTAACCTATACCATGGCGAAGGGAGGAAAGCAAAGGCCTTAGGATACACAAATTTCTCAGGATTAATTTCCATGAAAATGGCCTTAAAACACTACACTAATCCTCTCTTCAGAATTTATGGCCATTGGGTGGGATATGGACACCACTCACAATTTTTATGCACCATGTAAGGCACATGGGATCTTGTCCATGGTCAGGGAGTAAGATAGGCCCTATTTGAATGTTGTAAGTATTATGATTCATGTTGTAGTCCTCAAATAACCACACAAGACTTGTGTAGGGGATATTTATCCTATGTGGGGAATATTTGGCACCATTAATATGTCTTATACAATAAGAATGGGTCTTTGGGCCTTAGGACATAAATGAAGCTTTCTTGTGATAAATGGCCAAGGAAAATGTCCTTGACTAGGAATATGGACATTAGTATGTTTTGAACAATAAGAATGGGTATTAGAATTACCTCCACCATGGCCAGGGGAGGAAAACGATATATTTAGGTCCTAGAGAAATATTTTTAGGGTATTTACTATGGAGAGGGAATGAACATAAGGTGATTATTCCTTGTTCAAATATTCTCAGGAGAGATCTTCATGATGTAGTCATAAAAAAACTAGACAAGACCTATGTAGGGGATCTTTCACCTTTGTGTGATATCTTTATCATCATTGATATGTTTTTTTAAAGAGTAAGAATGGATCTTAGGGACTATACCATATTGAATGGAGGAAAACAAAGAATTTGGGTCCAAAATGAATCTTTTTGAGTTTAAGGGCCATGCACTAGGTCTTGAAGAACCATGTATATCCTTTCTAAATAATCTTTAGTCTCTAAGTGGGATATGGGTTCCATTAGGAGTTTGTTCACACTAGATATGGGATTAAAGGCATATACCATCATTGAGGGATGAAAACAAGTGCCTTAGGCCCTAAACGAAGCTTTCATGTTCTTAATGGCCATGAACAAGGACTCCAACTAGGAAAGTGGGCACTATTAGTATGTTTTTAACAATAAGAATGAGTCATAAGAACTCTACCATGAGTACTAGAGAGGAAAAAAAGGGCCTTAGGTCCTAAACATATTTTCTTTGGCTCATTGGCCATTAACAAGGCCTCAAACCACCACATCTATCTTATTTAATAGACTATGGTGCTTGGGTGGGATATGGCTGTCATTAGGAGTTTTGACCTTCCGGTGGGATATTGTTGTCATTTAAGAGATATTTGACCTTCCAATGGAATTTAAGAGATATTTGACCTTCCGGTGGGATATGGGTGTGTTGGCAGCCCAACATATTTTTTAACTTTTGATGTCAATTAAATGATTTATATAGCTGCCTAATTGGGGTCATGAATTTTTATTACTCTTCATGAGCGATTTTTGAAATAAAAATCGTAATTTGTCACTTTTCACTATTGTTTTCTTTCATGCTTTGTTCATGACTAAAAGCATGAAAACAAAAAATGAAAACTTGCGACTGTGTTACCATTCTGTTTGAAAATTTATTAAAGGAAAATTGTTCTTACAGTCTATTAATGAAGCTTTTCTCCTTACCATGAAGAGTTATTCTCTTTGTTTCGATTCTTTGAATACTAAGCATGCTTAGGGATTAATAGTTATAACAAAGAAAGGACCTTTTATGATTTGAGTATTGGCATGGTTTTTTATTGTTGTTTGATTCTTGGTTATATGTTTCTTCATTATTAGGTTTTCGATTTTCAATTTTCAAACATCCTGAACCATATGATCCAACCCACTGTATCTCACACTTATTTCCTTTTTAATGCTTTGGTCCTAGCTTGTACAAAATGAAAAGATTGCAATACGATTTGCAGTCAGCCATCATTTCCAAGATTGGTCTTGGGCTTAGCAAACCCTCTTCACAAGCATTTCAATTAACGCCCATCTTATCGTTATGAGTTTCTGCTCATACGCCATTCATTGTTGGTGTTATTAGGCTTGGGGTATGGCTCTGGTCTATCTCACAAACCCTCCTTGTACGCTGTGTTTGATCGATTACCCTTTCATCCAATATGGCTCCTGTCGTTAGAGTTGAACCAAATGGCATTCAAACTCTACTTTTATATGACAATGCCAGAGAAGATCTAAAGAGAAGTGGTTGGCTCATTTTCATTAGAAAATTTAAGGGTTTCATTTTACAAACTGTCCAAGAATTTGCTTTCTCCTTCGATGGGTGTAGCGCTAAAGTGGGTGATGTCCAACTGGAAGTTACAGAGGATTTCTTGAGTCAAGCTACAGGACTCCCTGTGAGCAGTCAAAGGTGGTTCAAAAATGAAAAAGTGGAAGAAGTCCCTGGAGTCTCCTCTTTACCTCTCGGAAGATAAAAGGATGTGACAAAGGTATGCCCATTTCCTTCCTAAAATCTCAGTGGCATGATCTACTTGTTGTGGTAAAACAATTTGTCACCTATGAGGGATGTTTTGGTCTTGTGTTTTTGTACCATCTGCACCTGCTTATGATTTTTATGGGGTTTCCTTTGAACATGTCCTATTATTTATTGAGGAGCCTTTATAAAATGGGCAAAAGGTATAGAAAGCAGTGGTTAGACTCGAGCCTCTTCCATCACATCCTAATAAAAATCTTGCTTGTGCATCAATTAGAATCGCAGAATGACAGTTGGGATTCATTCATAACCATAAACGGTTATGGTAACCTTGATATGGAGGAGGTCGACAAACTTGTGGTTGAAGAGACCCTAATCTACCCTACAACACCCCTCTCACCTACCCAGGCCTATGTCTCAGCCTCCTACAATAAACCCTTAATCGATCCAAAGGTTATTGAATAAGCCTGTGAGCAGGTTATACATCCTAATGACTGTGTTAAAAATTTAAAGAAACCTATAGGGAAGGCATCTAAAAGCAATGTTGATATAAATTTTAAGAAAAAGAGAGTCAGGGGACTGATTTCAAGGAGGCTTCGTAACAAGTCAAACTCTCATGTGAGCTCGATCAACATGATAGAGGTTCATGAGAGTTCGGACTCTAAAATCGATAGGTTCCTTGCTGAAGAAGACCCTCATCCGTTCGAGCCACACCTTCATCGGCCCTATAACTTTGTTGACAATTTACCTCCCTCTCTGAAAAACAACGCAGAGTTTCCTGGTGTCAAATTGGGTAATGAATCTATTGTCCGTATGGACGATGCTCCGGTTCACAATCATGTTTGTTCCCATGCAACTGCCGCACAGTCAAAGTGTGAAGTCTGTCTATCCTGGATTGATAGATATTATACTGATATCCCTATCCTACAGTCACGGGTTAAGGATCTAACGAATCAAATCGATGTCTTAACGAGGGAAAACCATAGGATGGAGTCTTTTATTCAAGGAAAAGAAAAACGTATGAAGACAACATGGAATGTGGTATTTAAAAATGTTGAGGCTGCAACAACCATTGTAAATTCCAAGGTTGTCTGATATGATTTGATTTCATAGTTGGAGGTATGATTCTTTATCTTAATATAAGACTATTTGTTGAAACTAGATTTCTTTGTTCTTTCGATAAATTGGATTTCATTTACTAAAATAACTAGCTACAGAATCACAAGATTCTATAGCCAGTTATGTTAATTCGAAATGTGTAAATTAATGGTTGAATTTGTATCTAAATATTTCTATTTTCCTTTTTCTTTCAGGATATTCAGGAATCCATGATTACAAATTGATCTGAGGCACTCTTGAGACCTTCCATTCATATCTTTGATGCATTTTGAATGAACGGAAATGAACTTTTGTTAGCTTTAGAGGATTTAGTATGATCTGGGTGGTTGTATCCCCCTTTTTATTTTTGTAAGCAATATTTGATCTCGGAAAGGGAAATGGTTATCTTTTCTGAGTCCTTTATAAACCCATTATTTTTGTAATGAGATGCATCTTGGCCTGGGCCTAGTTGTGAACAACTTATACTTGGTTTTAGACATAACAAATATTTACTTCATGCTTTAGCCATCTGTGAATGTTGTTATTGTTTATAATTTGTTTATCTTGATAATTGGATGACTGTTGATAGCTTTTGTCTTCACAGATTATTTTGTTGTCAAGATAGTTTTTCTCTCACAGTTCACGATTTTATGCTTCAGTTTTATGAAAACAGTGAATGATCATTCAATTCATATTATGAGGCTTACCTTAAACATGTTGATTGATTAAATGCAAGCTGTAACTATCAAATTTATCTTATGTGTTATTACTTGCAGTCTATTATATCACAATTATTATTTTGCATCTTATTGTTTTATTAATTAAATACACCGGTCAATGCACAGTTTAGCGTTTGTCCCAAACAGTGTGAAGATGCACAACAGATTTATCTCGTGGATGGACTGATGTACGATTTACGCAAACAATTGGATGCACACTCTTCAAGTGATTAATATGTTAGTCTGTTCTTTTCTTTTATTTGTTTGTTTAATATAGAAATTCCTATATATAGTATAATTTTCACTGTCTATATTTTTTTGTTTAAATAAGTAGTTTAATATTTGATCTTATGAATGCATATAGATTAAAAAAAAACAAAAAAAAGAAAAGAAAAGCAAATAGTACTTTTTGCTTTCTTTATCTACTTTCATCAAAAGAACCATTATACATTTGATTTTTTATGAGTTCAGATTAAAACTCATTATTTGTATATCTTGTATATATGAATTAGATAAATATAACTATCATATAAATATTATTTAAATAAATTGTATATATATATAGATGTACATATATATTTCAGTGATTAGTAATTAGTGAGTTATTTTGTTTCTTTTATTTATTTTTTCGTTTCCTTTAGGACTTTAGATTGGCCAATGGAGCCATTAAACCTGTCAGAGTGAGTTAATCCAAACAACTTGGGTTAATTAGACAACCCCGTACCGAATTCACTCTTCGAGTTGACGAGCGGTCATTTTCGCCCGTTAACAGGGTGTCATTAGGAATTTATTTGCACCATATATGTAATTCAAGGTTTATATCATCACTAATTAGGGAGGTTGTCCTATTGAAGTGCATATTTCTTGCATGGATAAGTGATTCGAATTAAGGTGCACCCACCTAGAGATTCATACCCCTCACTAAGTTGAGATTCATACCCTTCACTAGTATGCACAATTCAAGGGCCATGAACTAGGCCTCAAATAACCATGTAGATCTTATTTAAGAGATATTTGACCTTTTGATGCGATATGGGTGTCATTAGGAATTTTTTCGCACCATATATGTAATTCAAGGTTTATATCATCACTAATTAGGGAGGTTGTACCCTTGAAGTGCATATTGCTTGAATGGATAAGTGAGTCGAATTAAGGTGCACCCACCTAGAGATTCATACCCTTCTCACCCTTCAGTAAGAATGGATCTTAGGGACTATACCATGTTGAAGGGAGGAAAACAAGGAACTTGGGTCCAAAATGAATCTTTTTGAGTTTAAGGGCCATGCACTAGGCCTTGAACAACAATGTATATCCTTTCTAAATAATTATTAGCCTCTAAGTGGGATATGGGTTCCATTAGGAGTTTGTTCACACCACATATGGGATTAAAGGCATATACCATCATTGAGGGATGAAAACAAGTGCCTTATGCCCTAAACAAATATTTCATGTGTTTAATGGCCATGAACAAGGCCTCCAACTGGGAATATGGGCACCATTAGTATGTTTTTAACAATAAGAATGGGTCATAAGAGCTCTACCATAAGTACTAGAGAGGAAACAAAGGGCCTTAGGTCCTAAACATATTTTCTTTAGCTCATTGGTATACTAGAGGAAAGAAGAGGAAAATGTTTCCAATTGGTATACTAGAGGAAAGAAGAGGAAAACGTTTCAGTTTTTCTATAAGGGAAGAAAGGAAATGAGGATTCCCTTAGTAAAATGATAAGAATTGCAAAACCAGAATCCCTTGGAGGTTAGGAATTAAAAAATAAATAATCACTTTGAAACAACCTTGGTATCAAACAACCTTGGCACTCATATCCCACTGGAAGGTCAAATATCTCTTAAATATGTTCTTTCCCTGACCATGGACAAGACCTGAGTTCCATACATGGTGTGAAAAAATTGTGAATGGCACCCATATCCCACCCAAGCACCATATAAGTCTATTAAAATATAGGATATTAGATGTGGTGGATTGAGGCCTTGTTAATGGCCAATGAGCCAAAGAAAATATGTTTAGGACCTAAGGCCCTTTTTTTCCTCTCTAGTCATGGTACACACCTTGAGACCTATTCTTATTATGAAAATGTACCAAATAGTACACACCTTGGCATATGTTGTGGTTTAATCATGGTACTTGTCTCCCTCAAATAGTCCAAAAATAACCTACAAGGGTCCTATGTAATTGCTCAAGTACTCGTCCAACACTATAGTCTAAGAAGTTATGTGGGTTGTAGTTGTTGTTCATAGAAGTTAAGCCTAAGAATGTTCACTTAGGGAACAAGTCCCTTGTTTCCCTCTCTTGAGCTTGGTTAGACCTTGAGACCCGTTCTTGGTTCAAAACTAACTTATTCATGGTGACAAAATTCCACTTGGAGGTGAATGATATGTTACATAGGTCATGTGTGGTGGTTTGACTACTTGCATATGGTTCTTGATATTGAGAAGCAAGGTTTAGGGCTGAACACTCTTGTTTCCTTTCATCAACTATAGTCATGAAACTAAGACCCATCCATGATGAATAAGACCTCATAATGTCACACATATTCAACATGTATGCCAAAGACTCCCTAGAGAGGACTTGTGTCATGGTTTTTAGGTGTTGTTGATGGTGGTTGATCTCGAGAAGGTTCAGTTAGGTTTTTAGGCCATTGTTTCCAACTTGCCATGTTCATGCCTATACACCAATTTTCAATGTACAAAACCTAATCGTGATTCCTATATCCCTCTTAAAGTCCAAAGTTTTTTTATGTTGGTTTGAGGACTTGTTCAAGGCTCTTGAGCTTTAGAATCTTGAAAAATATTATAAGTCACTTGTTTTCAATATTCTTTGATGATAGCTAAGGTCTTGTGACCCATCCATGGTCTTGTGTGGTGACCTGAGGACTTTTTCATGGTGCTTGAGATAGATATGATATGTTTGGGGCTTGAGTTGTTGTTTCCCTCCCTTTACCATGGTTAAGGGATTAAGGCTTGTTTCCCTACCACAACCATGGTCAAGGCCTAGATACCCATATGTAGTATGCAAAACATATAAATGGTACTCATGTCCAAATATTAGGCCAAAGACATTGAAGTGAGAGCTCAATTCATGGTTTCTAGGTGTTGTTCATGGAACATGAGCTTGATAAGGTTCAATTATGGCTTAATTACTTTACTCCCACTTAACCATTTTTAGGTGTTAAGACCCATTTCTAGGGAAAACAACCTACTCATGGCACCTGTATCCTACTTGGAGGTCTTCAAGGAAGCCTTACAAATGAGTGATGTGTTGGTTTGAGCACTTATTCAAGGCTCTCAAGCCTAAAAATATTCAACAATACCCTAAGGTACTTGTTTTCCTTCCTCAACCATGGTTAAGGCCTCTCTACCCTTCCTTACTACAAAAAAACTCCTAATGGTGTCCTTATCCAACTCTGATGCTTACAAGGACCCCCTAGAGAGGGATTGTCTTGTAGTTTATAGTTGTTTTTCATGATGATTGAGCCGAAGAAGTGACATTTAGGGCCCCCATATACCAGTAAAGTGCTACAAAACCCTAACCATGTACCCAATAACTATCCCATGTGTGGAATCAAGACATGTTCATTTTTAGGGCCTTTGTTGTGGTTTTATCATGGCCCACCCATATCCCTCTAGTAGGCCAAAGATAACCTATGAAGGTCTTGTGTAATGGTTCAAGTATGATTTCAATGACATAACTTGAGAATATTCATGGTTTTTATTTTTGTTGCTTGACTCGAGACTCTTCATTTAGGACATAAGGCCATTATTTCTCTCCCTTGACATTGGTTAGACCTTAATACTAGTTATTGGTTCATAAATAACCTACTCATGGATCCCATATCCCATTTGGAAATTAATGATACCCTATAAAGGTCATATGTGGTTGTTTGAGGACTCATCCTTGGTGCTTGATTTTTCTAATTAAGGTTTAGGGCCGAAGGATCTTGTTTCCCCCCTTTAACTATGATTAACGACCCAATACCCATCCATGATGCCTATGACCTTGTAATGATGCCCATGTGTTGAATACATGAGACCCATCTACTTCACACTAAATAGTTGGTTCATAGAACTATATTCTATGGCCTAAAAAGTTAGGTTTTTGGCCCACACCATGATATATATATTAAAATTAAAAAAAATTAAAAAAACATTATATAAAAAATTATATATCAATTATATTAAAAAAACATTATATATTAATTATATTAAAATTTAAAAACATTAAAAAAAAAAACATAAAAAAAAACAAAGAAAAAACAAATTTCAAAAAAAGTAATTGCCTGTGCCCATTCACAACATCAAGCACTAGAGCATCATGCCCATCTAGCAGAGTGAAACCCTGCCATTCCAATATTAGGCGTCCATATAGCAGAGAAAAACCCCACATGTTCTTGGACTAGGTGCATGAGAGAAGCTCCCATTTGGACAACAACAATGCAACTTCGATTTGGACATCGACAGAGGCAGAAGAGCCAAACCTGTGGAGTAGAGATATTCAGGGATTGACATCATGCCGTAGAAATCAATAATGGGTCTCCAATATCTGATATTTTTACTAATTATTTAATGGTTATGAGTTATTTTTTTTGTTGTTTACTAGGGTTTCCAAGCAAACTATAGGCTAGAAACCCTATGTTTCCGAGGGCTAGAAACCTTACTTCATAGCATGGACATGGCTCGTAGCTCACCATAGCATCCTCGTGAATCCTCACCATAGCTTCTAAGAAGCTCATCGTAGCTCATCATAGCATCCTCATGAATGCTCACCGTAGCTTCTAAGAATCTCATCGTAGCTTCTAAGAGAGTGTTTTGCCTCATAAACGATCCTCTATATGCAACATGATCCTCCTGCAAAACAGAGTTGCACTGATCTCCAAGACAAAAACACTACATCTACCGGGTTGTGGGGAACATACCCCTCGTCCATATGAATAGTAAACCCAACAAATTATTCATAAATATCATAACCTATATGTTAAGCATCAACATCTCTTTGATCTCCATTTTCTTGTTCCCAATCATATAAAACATTACAAAAATAAAATGGTTCATGGATGGCGTTGTTTTTGTCACATTCTTCTTTAGAATATGGTTCATGGATGGCATTGTTTCTGTCACATTCGTTTTTAGAATATGGTTGCTATTCTAATGGAATATGGTTGCTATTATAATGGTTCATGGATGGCATTGTTTCTGTCACATTCTGATATTATAATTCCTTAGACAATATCCTTCAAGTGGAATATGGTTGCTATTATAATTCCTTAGAATACGATAAACTTTTGCATGTAGATTACTCTCTAAATTTATTGAGAAGATCACATTGAAAAAGTGTAAATTCCAAGCATGTATCTACATTTCAATCTTTGCAAATTTCAAAACCCTTCAATTTCAGTGTTGTCATGTACATTTCAAATATTAATGATCTAGAACTTTGGCGGTGAGAGGAACTGGTATTGCAACACAGGTTTTACCTTCTCCCAATTGTTGGATGCTTCTTTATGTGTGGTCCACCATCTAGCATGAGCACTTCATAACACAACATCTAAAGCTAAAATCACTTGTTCTGTAGGAACTTCCTATTCTATTATATCCATAAAGTATTCAACATCATTAGTTCCATCATATATTAGGGTATTCTGGAACTCCACATTGATCCCACACACTACTTTCACTAAAACAGGGTCCCTAGAGGACAAGTTGTGGTTGCATTCCTACCAGTTTTGCATGGCATCCTGAATATCATACTCAAATGAACATACATTGCACCAAATCATAGTTCCATTAGAAGTAGATTTAACATACTAATCCTTCATGATATAAATTACATTATATATTTGTTTAACCATCAATCCATCCATTAAATCATTCACTGACTCAGTGTAAGTATGCCCTTTGATTGGGTCAATACACTAAGTCACTTAGATGCCTTTTGAATTAAAATACATTTCCTTTATGTTGAGTTTGATTATGGCATTATTGTCATTGGTCCATTCAATGATCAATGATCAAAAGGTTGATTATGGCATACTTTCCTCTTTGGCCAAAATACCCTTTGAGAGTTGTGTCACAAGGACGAATAGGAGATCTTGTGGGTAATGGGAAGGCCAAGAGACCGACCTTTTAGTTCCCATTGATCTCTCTCTTTTTTTCTCCATAGCCTCCTTTTCCCTATCACTCTTAAGACGTGAACCCCAAACTTGATAATTTTCTCACCTAGTAGATTTTGCATAGTAGAGTTGCCTTTTGGGAATCTAGGCCTCTAATTCACCTTTGCAAGTCTTCCTGACTAAAGAGGAAATCCCCTCCTAGTTTGTCACTCTCCTCTCCTTCATAGGTGGTGTTACCACTCATGATGCATGGAAACTTGTTGCATTATTTGAAGACCTTTTTTAAGAAGCTTGTTCATGGAGGATGTATATATTGGAAGGCATAGCTGTAGTTTTGATAAAAAACTTACTCATTGAGGATTACCTTTTGAGGCATCATTGCATATTTTGAGGCGTGGTGGTGCATGTGGCAGAGTTCTGCCTTTTTGGAGCCCTTATTTGTACATTTTCATGCATATATTTTTATTGAGGGTGCATCTTACACATTCCTATGCACAATCATATATTTGAAGGCATGCCAGATCCCATGGAGTGGTATTGGATTCTTGAAGAACACCCTTCATGTGATGGTTGCACTCGTCACTCTAGTGCCCTCATACTTTTCAAACGTTTTCCTTGGAAGGAGCGGCCATCATTTGAGTGGATTAATATATTGTTTTAGTTTTTGGAATGTAGTGATCATGATTTGTTGAGATGAGAATTGCTCTCCATAAGTAAATGTTTTAATGAAAATGTAGGTGGAAGATAGCATAGATTACAAAGATAAAGGAGATCATTGGATATCCTTGAGGAGGGTTTTATTGAATAAAGTTATTGTCGTGGGAGGAATTTCTCCATGTGATTCTATTTGCAAGACATTGTAGGTTCATATGTAAACACTTGGAATCATTCAACTTCTCAAGGACAATTTTTCCCAATAAGAGGAAGCCATATTAGATTTGTGTTTTTATAATAGGTGCTTCACCTGAGGAAAGATGTCCAAATTTTTCTTGAATATTTTATTATGGAGGTATTTGAGGGATTCATCTATAAAACAAGGATGGAGTTCATCTCCAAGGGTGGGATTCTTGGAGAAGTATAAGACTGGGTATACTTGATTGTTGCAGCTAGTAGGATAAATCTTTTCGGTCTGCCATCTTCCTCATTCACTCTCTTATTGACCACCTATTTCCTCGATCCATTCATCTTTGATTATCTCCCTTTAGTTCATTGTCTTGATTAGGGCTGAATTCAATATGGCATTCCTTAGTTGAGACTAGTCACCACTCCCTTGCTATCTTCCCTAAGAGGTTATATTTGGCAGTTGCATCCTGTAGCCTATGGATATAAGGTCACCTTCATTTCCATGAAATTTCCTTCCTCTCAACGCTCTCCTCCTACCTTCGATGGTGCTTAATTAACATGGTTTCCTTATTTTCATTTTCCATCCCCATGCTAACATTTTCACCTCATGCCTTCAACAATTCCTTTCTAAAATCAATAACACATGCCCTCACTAATGTCACCTTATGGATAATTTGTACGTCATGATGACCATAGCTAGATCTAGTTGAATAGCAATGAACATGTAATATGACTATTTTTCATTATTTTTGAATCATCAACATATGATTATCAATGGTTAGCTATCAACATGTTCAAAGCACTTTTCTAGTGGGATTTGTTTATTATAATAGTTTTGGTCCCTCATCAAGGAAACACCTTATTGGGACGTGGGTAATACCTTAATGTCTTGAATTGTCTGCCATAAACCTTATTTGGTTGACATTTCCAATGCCTTTCCACATTACAAGAACTCCACTAGATATTTCCTTATGATAGGATACAATAAAAGAGGCTCCCTTTCAAATCATATTTACAACCCCAATCTACATTACTAAGTTGACTAAGAACTAGATGGCATTCAACTAACACAACTATTTGAGACTTCCAAGACCTTATTAGCCTATTTAACTCAATTGATTAGACAAGCAGAAGGAAATTACCTGTAGGGAGGATCTGTGTGCCCCCACCACCTTTTGGGAATTAGAAACATAGTAGACCACATTCCCACCTTCAAAAGAAGGGGGGAAATCCATGTAGTCATTAAGTGTTTCTATATGTCCTTCTTGCAAAATTGGACCTACATGATGATTGCAGTCTTGCTGTACATAAACTGATTTTTGCCTCTTGTAGGCCTCAAATTGGAGTAGTTCTCCTGAAGATCTTGTTAGTGTTCTCCCTCCTTGGATCGTTGTCACTGTAAACTCTGTTGCACATTGAATGCTTCCATAAGACACTATAGCACTGAAAAAAATTCTTCATTTGTTACCACATCACTCATTAGTGGGTGAATCTCCCACACCCATCTTCTCAACTAAGTTATGCATGTCAATTGTTGCAACCCAAAACACTTCCACTAAGGTGTTCCTTGTTGTGGTGTTCTTTCTAGTGACTCACTTTCTACCTACAACCTTATCATGTCACAAACCTATCCAACCTATAAATTCACACTCTTCCATATTTGACTACGATGTATTCTCCATTAAGATTTATCATCCCTTTTCTCCACCAAGACAATGACACTTTTTTCATCGCAACTTAAGACAAATCACTATGCACCATATGCACAACTTGTTTCACTCTAGTTAGAACCTCACCCATATTACAATGCAGCTTGTAATGTGTGTGGTTACACCATGTCAAGTTCCTAAGTCACAACCAACTCATCCCATTTTCCTTCACCTTGATCAAGATAGTACACGTGGAAATTACATTTGTTCTTTATGGTAAAACACAAATCGTTACATCCTCCCCCACTTATGTTCAATGTTTCCCCAACAACATCCTCATAAATTCTACATGTCTCTGTCAACTAACTGCTATACTACACAGACTCACCATCCATTTTCAACTAAAATCACTTCAATTTTTTCAAATTGCCACACACACTTGTAATTACCTTCAACTCCAATTTCCCATGCCCTAGTACACCTTTGTCTTCATGCCTTCAAACAAGCTAGGTAGCTAGTCCAATTCTACATTGAAAACCATGAAAGTACATCATCATGTGTTGTAGAATCAAACACTCCTACTTGGATTTTCTAATGCACTTATTTGTATGTGATTCTCTCTTTAATAGAGTCAAGTGCCTGATCTTGTATTTAAAATATGATAATTCCTACCAACTTACACCAAACTAGGCACTTACTTCCTTGTGGGGTGCTTTGGCTCCACTACCAGCTTCCAAGCTAGTAGTGAGTCATCCTATGAATTTGTTTAGTGATAAAAGGATGGAAAGTGGCCACCAATGCCACTAGAAACACTGACATTGGAATCTATTCCTTCCTTAAAGTCTACATCATTTTTTCTAGAACTACTTAAGTCAAATATTGAACCATCCAATGAAAGTTTAGACCATCTTGATTCTGTAAATAGGCATCCACTACTTTTGATATTGTAGACATAGTTTTATTTACTATGGATTCAAACCTAGTAAACAACTTTTTGTGTGGGCCTTCATCCACCAAAGGTTACCAAAAACCTACACTCGAGATATTCTTTGATGTCTTAAAAACTCCAACTTCCTCTTTGTAAGGTTGCACTATTGCATGATTGGTTGCTGAAATCATAGTCATGGTAGTCTCCTAGTGATTGTACTCTATTTCCCCCTCAACATCAGAATTACATGAATATTTGTGTCATCAAATCTTAACAAATTGTTAAGGGGAGGGATTGGTGCCACCTATCACATCCTCATAAAATCTTGCAAAAAAACAACTTCAAAGTCATCCATGGGTACCACTTTGAAACTAGTAGTTCCACTCTAGTGTCCAAGCTATAAGTTGAATCCTTTAGCCAAGCCAACCACCCTACTTGTGTTAGAGTTTACTGCCTTGAAAAAATATTGCACCAATTTCAACTGCACATTGACTTTAACAACCACTACTTCCTACATAAAAATGTGGGTTGCACTATTGTTAACCATCGCCATAACTAACTTATTCTTCAACTTGGATTGAACAAAACTAATATTTGTATAGTTCTTCTCTTGGTTTGAACAAAACTAATATTTGTATAGTTCTACTCTTGTCTTGAACAAAACTAATATTTGTATAGTTATACTCTTGGCTTTCCTTAGACTTATTGCCAACTAAAGCACCCAAGATTTGCAACACACCAATTGATGGTTGGATTTCTTACTCCATAGAATTGACCCTCATCTTCAATGGACATTTCTTATAATAATTCTAATTTGCACAAATACAACAAACAACAACCGTACTACTATTTTTTTCTTAGATTCATATGATAAACGTATCATGTCCTTAGTGTTATCACATTAATATGTCCTTAATATGTCCAAAATGAAGAGGGATACCACATTACATTAGGTGGTTGACCACTATTCCATAGTGTGAAATCTAAACATAGTTCATATTGATTGCATGGATAAGTGAGTCGAATTAAGGTGCACCCACCTAAAGATTCATACCCTTCACTAAGTTGGGAATCCACTACATGCATGAGTGCCCCTACTAATATTGGTAATTGGACCCTAATCTAATTGTGCATCCAAAACTAAAGATATAAAATTTTTATTTAGAACTTTGAATATAGAAAAAAAAGTTCATAAATTGGAACTAGGATGAGGATGGACTACTCACTAACAACACGTGCACATGCAACTGAAGGTACAAACAAACAGGTACCTATCAGATATTTCTTCGTTGAGTGAGTGTAACGACCAAATATTTCTAGACATCATTTACTTCCATCAGCAATTTATTTCATGAACTGAGATAATAACTTCATAACATAACAACAATCTTCATAACAACAACTTCAGTAACTTAGATTTATCAATGATTAGTGATTTCATTGGTAGAAGGAAACAATACATAAATTTAACAACTTACCTAGTTCTGATGCTAATTTCTATTTCCTGGCTGCCTTGTTGTTTCCTTCCTTCTACCTGATGCACAGACCATCATTGCCACAAACAAAAAAATAACTACCCAAACCTACTGTCCTCCCTGCCAACTAGGAAAACTACCTAGCTCCAAGATATCTATGGATATCCTAGCCCCCGTGCCCATAACCTCCAGCAACCCGGTGCCTCAACTCATCAAAATGCCACTGCCAGAAACTCTCTGCCCCCTACAAATCCAACAGTCCTCAAACTCCATCCTCCCATCCTCCGTCGAATGCCCCTCACGTAAACCTCCCTCCTTTCCTTATCCCTCCTTCACCGACTCCTACCATTACTCCCTTACCTCCCCTCGTCCTTGTCCCTGATCCTTCCTTTAATGTTTTATCTTCTCAGGATTAACAGGTGATCCCTTGTTGGGTACGTAACCATTTTATATCATATACCATTAATCTATTAAATCCATTACGCAAGTTATTAAATGTAGTTTGTAGTTAAATTATTAATTAATTAATCACAATTATATCCTTTAATTAATTAATAACTCACTTAATTAATATCATTAAATCATATTTGTTTAATTAATACCTTGTTAACACAATTAATCCCCTAATTAGTTTTACTTTATAATTCTTAAACATTTATCCAACTAGGGTCGTTACATACATGTACCCTTCAGGAAACTTCGTCCCGAAGTTAAGGTATCTTATGGTACAAAGGAAAAGAGCATGGTTCACACATTCATAGCAAGTAACTGACATTATCAGTAAGTAAGTCAAGAAAGCTCATACGTGTATATGTACAAGAAATGCATGTGTATCTAGTACATGCAAATCTCGTGCATGTACTAATAATCAAAACTGTCATCCTTTAGTAAGTTATGTATGCATCCAATCCAGTCAACAAGACTAGTCTTTTATAAAAGACAACAACCAATCAATTGTTTGAGAAATTCTTTAATTACAATTATCCGGTTCAACAATTTTATTTTAAATAACTGTGGTTTAGTTACGTAATAATGAATATTCATATATACACATTTCTCTTTTTTTTTTTGAAGGGACGACATCAA